>PVKM010018202.1:0-25232 GCA_004027735.1 Carollia perspicillata
ATAGTCATATCATATAACTCCTTTTACTCCTTTCCCCTGGAAACTTCTCCTGAGTGTTCTTGACACACAAGTCCTCCTCTAATTTTTATCCATCCCTGCAGTTTTCTATCCGTTCAGCTACAGCAGGAACCTGTCTAATGGCAGACCTTTACTGAGACAGACAGTTAATGGGAACAGTAGCAGCCCTCAGGTGTGTTTATACAGTCAGACTCACTTCCTCGACTCCTGTGATATATGAACTACTTCGGAAGTTTCCCAGCTGTTTCAGTGGATACATCATGGCAGCAGGAGCTCATATTTAACCTTCACTGTACTGGCTCAGTACTTTGTAGTCCTTCTCTTTCATCCCTTTGGTTATCTGGAAGAGATTTCAAAAGGACTTGTCCACCTGCGAATGGCATTGTTCTCTCTGCTCCCTCCCACCTCCTTTCCGCCAGCCACAGGAAACTCTGAATCTCTTCTTATGACTTGCCTTTATGTCAATCAAAATAAAGTCAACCCTACTGAAGGTCAAGTTGTTTATAGATTCACTTCCTGACAATAAGGAAAGGTATTTTTGTGTATGTGCTTTCAGTGGAAGCTTGTGTTAATGGTAGTCATTGACACATACAAGAGATTTCCTTTCGTTTTAGGGAGCTATAGCTACAATCAATATACATTTTGGGGGCAAAATCTACTGTGATTTCCTATCACCTTTCCCTTGCTTTTCTGTCCCTTCATCATGGCCTTATCTTAGTCCCTGGATAGTGATACAGGGCCTTCCTTTTCCCTTTCCAGTCCCTCTGTTTGGGGAACTCTGCTGGTCTTTGCCAAATGTTACCATTTCAGATAGCCTACCTGTACATCTTATTTAACATAGTACTCATTATCTGCTTTTCCTCTCTCTCTGTCATTGTGGCTAATTCTAATTTGCAATACTCTTGTTTTTTCTTTATTTTTTATTTAGAATATGAATTCTTGAACACAGGGGTGGTCTGTTTTGTTACTTGTGGTTTTACTATCATACAGAACCTGATATATAATGAGTTCAATTAAGATTGATTTAAGGAAATGATGTATTTGTATATATGCATAATTAACATATATACATCTATATAGAATTAACATACATATAAAGAGGAAGAGAGTAACATCCATTGTTTTATTTTTAAATTTTTCACAAATGTATCAATACTACACATACAATTCTTCAACTAGCCTTTTCTACATAATAATAACCTTGACATATCATATTAATTATTATAAGCCTATTTTAAAACACATCTGACCATTATTATGTGGACATACAATAATTTATGAATTGATTCTTTACTGAGTCAGGAAATGGGCTCAAATATATATATTTACTTAAAAATATATTTTATTGTCTATTTATATATTATATAGTAAATATATAATATGTATTATATATAAGTACATATAATAAAATATAGGTAAATATTTAAAAAGACCAAGATTTCTGGTGATTAAGTAAATCATATTTCATCACGTATTATTACCCACAATTTTTTTCTTGTAGAGTATTTCGTAATTAAATATTAGCCACATTAAAAATGAATAATACACAGGTTAAATTAATGTATTAATTAATATACATTTTAAACTAAATATAACCAAATATTACCAGTTCAACATACAATGAAAGTTACATATGATGCATTTTCTATTTTTTAAATACTACAGCTTCAACCTGGGTGTATTTTACACATAACAGTATATGTGAATTGAGACTAGCCACGTGCCAGATACTCAGTAGTGGCGTGTGGTTGGTGGCTACTGTACTGGACAGTGCAGCTCTATATTCACCCAGCTTTTACACTTGGGGCATATAAATATTGGTCTATGTGATTAGTCTATCAAAACTCGTTCAGTTTGTCATGTATAAAATGTCTTATACTGTGGCATTAATCCTCAGCTGGAGAACTTCAAGCTTTAGAAAATCCCATCACATCAACTGTGTGACTGGTTTTTAGTGCTAGAAATTCAGTGACAAGATGGGCAGAAGGCTGAATTGTTCTTTTTCCCCTTCTGCATCATCCCAGATTATAAATGACTTAAAACTATTATTCTTTAGGTCTTCATCTGTTTACTGTTGACTGATCGGTAAAATTCTAATCACAAGAGTGCCCACTTTCATCACTTGTTTTAAGATTAATAATATAGGTCAATCTTCTATCGCCATTTTGTATCAAGAGTTGAACTCCAGTAGTCTTTAAACACCAGCAAAAGGCTCTAGGTTTTGCAGCAGTTACCAAATTAATTTAATGGAAAACAATATTTTATTTAGCTTTCCTCCTTTATGATAAATAATGCCTTTATATCACTTTCCCTTTTTTTATTATCATAGTCTATAAAAATAAAAGCCTTAAAAATAGTTATGGAGTGTTGAAGTAACTAAGAGAAAAAGAAAATTAGCATGAAATATTGGTATATTAGAGCATTTGTGGATAAATTTGTTTCTCATCATGTTGATGTTAAATTTGTAGGAAAAGAGAAAACTAAGCAGAAAATGTCCCATCAAATTGGTTTTGGTTCTTTCTCATAGATAAGAGATTGTTGTTCTGAGATTCCAAAAGAAGGAGATAACTGAATTATTGCCTATTTTGCAAATTGTTTATAGGAGGATGCTGATATCAATAACAAGATTTGGTATTCCTGCTCTCAAATGCTAAGAAAAAAACAAAACAAAAAAAAATATTTTGAGAAATCCAAGGGGACTACCAAACAATTATAGTGCTGTTGTTATTTTAAAATTGTTTTACTTGATTTTTAAAAGAATCAGTCCCTTGATTTATATGATTGCTATTTTCACTAACATCTTATCACGAAAATTATCAGAGCAAATTTGAAAGAGTGTGCCCACCACCTAGGTTTTATCACTAACATTTTAGTACACTTGCATTATCATATTTCTAACCACTGTATTTCAAAATGAATTGCAGAAATCAGTACAGTGCCATATAAATATGTCATCATGCATACTATTAAACAGAGTTTAGTATTTAACTACACTATCTATTTTCTTGATGTTAGAATTTATGTTCATTGAATTGTACAAACCTTAAGTGTACATTCACTGTGTTTTATCAAGTGCATACAATTGTGTAGAGCAAACCTCTATCAAGGTACAGACACTGCCCTGACCAGGTGCCTTGGTTGTCACCCCGTACACCATCTTCCGTTCAGTCATCCATCAGGGTGAAAACATAGGTTGTCGGTTCGATCCCACTTGGGGTGCATGGGGAAGACAACCAATTCATGACATTTGTCTCACACATTGAAGTTTCTCTCTCTCCCTCCCTGCCTCTTTGAATGAAATCAGTAAACATATCCTCTGGTGAGAATTTTTAAAAAAGATATAGACATTACCATTACTCTAAAAAGTTCCCTCACACCCATTCCCAGTGTGTCCCACCCCCATCACCAAAAGTAAACACTGTTCTTATTTCTTTCCACAATTGGGTAGTTTTGCCACTTCTGGATATTTTATTTGTATTCAAATCATACATTATATACTTTTGTGTAAGGCTTTTGTTCAGATAAATTTTTAAAAATTCATTCATATTGCTGCATGTAAGAGTAATTTCATTTTTTATTGCTGAGTAGTATTCCATTTTATAAATATGCTATGTAATTCATTTGTCTGTTTTCGCTTTCATGAACATCTGGGTTATTATGAATAAGCGGCTATAGATATTCTTTACAGTTTTTATGTATATAGCTTTTTAATTTTTTTCTAAATGCTGGTACAATTGATGACTCATAGAGTAGATATAATGCTTGATGTTGTATGAAAATTGTTGGCTTTTATTTCCTCAAAAAGTGTGTAAAAGCTCTAGTTGTTTTTATTTTCACCAGCATTTGGTATTGTTATTTATTCAGTAATAGAAAGTGAAGCATAAGCTAATGAGAAATTTATAGATCATATATGGTTATTATAGGAATTGCGCATATTTGTAGCAGAGTAGTTTTACCACTAATTGTACTGTTTATTGAATGTTAAGATTTCTTTTTTTCTTTTTTAAAGATTTCATTGATTTATTTTTAGAGAGAGGTTTAGGGAGGGAGAAAGAGGGGGGAGAAACATCAGTGTGTAGTAGCTTCTTGAGTGTCCCCTACTGAGGACCTGGCCTGCAACCCAGGCTGTGCCCTGACTGGGAATCATCCAGTGACCCTTTGTTTTGCAGGTTGGCACTCAATCCACTGAGCTACACCAGCCAAGGCTGCATGTTAAGGTTTAGTGATGATTCAATTCCTGTATTTTGCAATTTGAAATCATTTTTGGCCATGTAACTCAAATACCTAGAGCACCAGAGGTAAACTAATAATAATCACTTTCCTTATCTTTTCACTTAAAATTTACTTTGAATTCTGCTTCTGGTAGATTGCTTGTCTCCATTTTGTTTAGTTCTTTTCTGGAATATTGTTCTGCTCTCTCATGTGGACCATAGTTCTTTGTCTCCGTATTTTGGCTGCCTCCCTGTGCTTGTTTCTATGTATTAAGTAGAGCTACTATGACTCCTGATCTTTTCTACCTGATGTAGAAAACCTCACTGTAAGTTGGATGGGGCAGAGCCTTAGGTAGCCTGGGTGGGGCTACCCATGTGAACCAGGTTGATGGAGTCTCAGATACCGTGCCTTGGCTCTGTGACACTGTGTGGGGGAGGGCTCAGAAAAGGGACAATGGTCACTACCTTGCCTCTGGAGTTTTTTTCCAGGAGGAAGCTGTCTCCGGCACTTGCTCTGATGTCAGATACTTCAGCTTCTCTTTCTATGCCATTGGTGCCCTTCTGGCTGCTGCCCCCATGCTGGAACCCAGAGGTAGCGAATCTGCATAAGTCCTAAGTCCCTTGAGGACCCATTAAGGGGAGATGCCAGAGAAGCCTGCAGTTTACTTGGCTGCCCCAACCCCCACTGGTTTTTAGAGTCAGAAGTTATGTGGACTTAACCTTCCTGGCACTGGAACCCGTGGCTGGGTGGTCTGGTGTGAGGCTGGGATTCCTTACTCTTGAGGTATGCCTCCCAATTTTTATCTACCACACGTGGATATGGGACTACCTCTTCCATGTCTCTGTGTCTCCCATCTTGTCTCCGCCCCTCCAACCCATCTCAAAAAATGTGACTTCTATAATTTCTTGGTTGTTGGACTTCCATACAGCTCGATTTCCCAAAGATTCTGGGTGATGTTTTTTTTTTTGTAGTTTAGTGGTAATTTTTGCTGTGGTTGGTGTGGATGTGAGCCATGTTTACCTCCACCTCCATCTTTGATTTTTTTCTAATCTAAAAGGCAGCTGATTAAAAAAAGATTAGGATGGTGATAAGAACTGTAGATTTCTTTTTAACAACATGAAACTTAGAGGTAGAAATACTCAAGTTAAAACACAAACTCCTAATTTAAAAAAGTTTATAAATTTGTAGAATATTTTTCTCAGTATTCTTGCATCATTAATATATTCTAGTGATTTTTAATCATAATATCTTTATCAAACTGTGACAGAAAAGGAGGCATTATGAAATTAGGGGTGTTTCACAAGGTGGCTACTCCTGTGTAGAGGCAAAGACCATTGAAAATTCAGGCAAATCAGTGTGGTAATAATTTCTGGTAATCTTAAATATGTTAGCATGAAGATTTCTCATGGGAAAGTATTAATAAAGAAAATATCATCAAAACTATCTTTTTATACTCAGTGAATGTTAAATATAAAGGTAGATGAGTGAAGCTACAGACATATTTTGATACGATTTAATTGTGTTGTATATGAAGATTTAAGACATTTTTGAGTTAGTATTACCATTTTGATCTTATTTTAAGCAGTCTTCAATCTTTTAATACTAAAATTTTATTATCATCTTCTGGATACAACATATGTATGAGTAATTATGCAATATTAAGCCTATTATTTTTCTGCAATATGTATTTTTTTTCTCTTTCTAATTTTATTTTGCTCTTGGCATTGTTAGCATCTGCAGTGCCTCTTTGGAGTTTTGTAAACTGTCTTTCGAGTTTGCATTTTTAGTAATAATTGCTTTTGAAATCAACTGCTTTCCCCTCTTCAACCTACTCCCAGCCAGGGCTAAGTTTGTGTGGGTGTCTCATGAAGGTCGAGGTATCAATTAAGAGGAGGTCATCAGGATGTCAATATGTCTTAGCCTCCAGGAGGAAAGCAGCTGAGTAACTTGATTAAGAAAATCCATGAAATTCTCTCTGATTCTTTGACGAAAGAAAAACCTTTCTGCCTAGACCATGAATTTCCAGTAGAAGTTAGAATGTGAGGTATACATTATGTGTCTTCCGGTAAGATGAAAACAGAGAATGCCGAAGTGTAACCATACCATGATTATAATGTAACAAAAATGGGGACTTAGACACTAAGAAGATATAGAAAAGTTATTTTTCAATTTTCTTTTTTTAAATTTTATTTTAATTGTTGTTCAAATAGAGTTTTCTGCCAATTTTTTATTAAGATTCATGTACATTTATAAGAATTTTCTCTGTGTGTGTGTGATAAATACAGATTTAAAAAATCTTTTATTTCATTATAGAGGATTCAGGTGGATGTAGATTATACTCTATTAGAGGATGAGAAAAGAGAGCAGAAGAAAGGCACAGTTATGAGGCCCTTGATTCTAAATCACTTTATATCACTAACTTTGAACAGCAGTTGTCCACCTCCGTCTTCCCTGTGCTCATTCTCTGAGTTCACTGCTATCACACAGGCTCCTGAAATCAGGGGGGTGAGTCTGAAAGTCCCAGCCCAGAGTTCCTGCGTTTGGCATTAAACTAACTGATCTTCGTCTCCTTTGAGGTCGTTGAACCCAAAGTGTGTATGAAGCATCTACCCTGCTGAGGAAAGGGTGATGTTGAAATGCAGTGTGAGAGTTCAGCTGGAGAGAGGCTGTTTAATGGAAGCAGGACATGAGGGAACACGAAGGCGACGCATGTGGGCCTAACGTGAATTTCGTGTTGGGGAAGCCTGTTGTGAAAGAGAGCCTGAGTTAAGCCTTGGGGACACAGAGTAAACCCCAAAATAATACCTTCCCTTCTTTATTATTTTGTAAGTTCTCAGTTTGCCAGTTTAGATAGAGTAATTAAGAAAAGTATATGAGCCACTCATTGCATTTTTAATGAAAAATTTGCTTCTGAGTATATCAAGATTCTTGAATATGGATGTATGCAGCATTTCGGAGCAGTTTCAGCAATTACTGGGTTGGAAAATAGTGCTACTGAGATGATTTTCATGTCATCTGCTTGTGTCAAACTGGTTGCTTTGCCTTCCTCAAGCAGTGTGATCTTCCCTCTAATTGTGCGGCCTTTCATTAATGCATTGGTGAGAGTGATGGAAAACAATCCATCGCTGTAATTGCAATGAGCCTGTCATAGACAACTTGGGAAAGCAGCAAGCCCCACAGCATGGGGTCCACATTATGCAACTCATCTGGCATTTAGATGAGTTCCTCTCCATTGAAATTGTATTAACTCCAATCCTTTTAAGAATATAAGTAATACATGTGTAATTCTAAACTGTACAAATGTAAAATATGTTTTCTAACCTCAGTAATTGTAGTTAAGAAGTAAATCTACAGTAGCAATTATTTTGCCGTTTTAGACATTAGGAAAAGTGTAGGAATGGAGAATAAGTAAATACTTGAAAGATAATGATGACATAGAAATACACAGTATATAGGATTCTGTTCTGTATTAGTTACCTGTTTCTGAATAAAAAATTACCCCACAATAAAGCTCCTTACAATGATAAACACCTGTTCTCTCATGGATTCTGAGGTCCAGGCTAGGAGAGGGACTTAGCAGTCACCCTAACTCTGTGTGTCTCTGGGGAAGTTACAGTCAACCTATTGGCTGGAGCTGTAGTCACCTACAGGCTTGACTACAGCTGGAGAATGCACATCTGAGCTCTCTTGCATAGCTGGCAGACCTTAGTTTCCTGCTGGCTTTTGGCTAGAGACCTGCTTTTCTCATGATTTGGACATCTCCATAAGCCACTTGAGTATCTTCATGGCTTGGAAGCTTGCTTTCCCCAGAGTGAGTGGTCTGAAAGAGTGAGAGAGAGAGCAAGTATGTACCCAAAATGGGAGCCTGATGCCTCAGTCCTTTTTACATTCTAACCATAGGAATGACACATTATCTTGTCCACCATATTCTGTTTGTTAGAACTTGGTCACTATGTCCAACCCACACTCACATGGAAGGGAATAGAGCTAAACTGCTAAAGGCAGAAGTATCAAAGATGGTATGGATATATTGTTTAAACCTCTATATGGAATTAACATTTTAGAGACAAGCATGAATTTCTTTCATGTATTTCACAGATGAAAAACTCAAGGCCTAGTGAATAGAGACTTTTGAGAATACATATATACATTTGAGATAGAACCAATGTCTCTTGATTACCTGCTCTTTGAAAAGTGTGTGTTTCACATGCATGTTTTAAAACAGACCCCAGGGGGGCAAAATTTTTGAATAAGTGACAATATTACATGACGAAATTTGTTCTACTAACCATATCAGATGTAAAGCTTCCTAAGATGCATTCTTCTTCTCTGTCTCATCAAAAATACTACATTGACCACAGTTCACCAACAATTGGCTCATTATGCAGAGTCATCATTAGGATCATAATTTGTACTGTTCTATGAGCAAGCAGTGATGTAGTCCTGTCGTGTTCTTTCTTGTGTATCAATATACCAGGTCTAAGGCTGCAAATATAAGCATGAGACACGTTCATGAAGGACCTGATATGCCGTGTTAAGAGATATGACATGTACCCTGACAGCAGTTGGATTCCACATATGTTTTGGCAGAGGAAAGATGTCAAGACTTGCATTTTAAAGAAAACCGTATTTCCCCTGACTGGTGTGTCTCAGTGGATTGAGTGCAGGCCTGGGACCCAAAATGGTCACTGCTGCGATTTCTAGTCTAGGGCACATGCCTGGGTTGCAGGCTCGGTCCCCTAGTAGGGGGTGCTTGAGAGGCAACCACACATTGATGTTTCTCTCTCTCTTTCCTTCTCTTCCACTCTCTAAAAATAAATGAATAAAATCTTTATTTTTTTAATTAAGAAAAAAAGTGTTTTGATGCACATAGAAAAGATCGGAGACAAGTAGGATTAAAGCCAGGGAGACCAGTATGGGGTCTATTTCTGTAATGCTAGCTAAAATAATGATGATCTGACCCAGCCTAGTGACAGTGGGTCTAAATGAATTGTATTCTCTTCGGGAGAAGAGAGAGATAAAATTAACATGACTTAGGGATCTATTTGGTGAAGGAGGAAGGGAGATCTTCAGGTCTCTGTCTCAGGTGACTGGAAGATAGAAGAAAGGCATATTTAGAGATGAAAATATGCTACTAGTGAAAGTGATGAAACATAAAAACTTGTTTGCTTATTTTCACCAGTGAAGACAATGAAAAATAAACAAAGGCTGTTTTCACAATTAGATAAGCTGAACAATCCACATTTATTTTCCTTTGGTCTTATGTTGAAATACTATTCTGCAGTTAGAAATGTTTGAATACTGAATGCAATTATAGGCTTGATTGGGTGTGTGTGCTTTCCCTTCCTTTTTCTGAAGTCTGCGCTGACTGAGACAATTTAGGAGGAATGGACTGAATTATTTTCCTATCCACCATTTCCATTTATACAGAGATTACACTTGACTGTAGTGACACTAATCGTGGCAGAACTGATCAAATTCAGCTCCCCTGCTGAGGAACTCAGCCAATAAGCCATTCATGACTGACAGGTGTTCCTATTCTCCGTTGCCTGTTCTCCCTCCCTGCTCCCTTACACACGTTGGAACTTGGAAGCCACCTTCCTTTGTGCTCCCACATCTATGTCCGTTCAGAGGAAATGCCAGGGAGGGTTTGTTGGAATCAGAGACAGGGCTTATATGTAGCTCTCTCCACCCTTTCCTCCCCCTCTGCATCAATACAAGGCCTGGGAGAACCAGGACAGAGGATCTTGACCTTAGTGTGGGTCAAGGACATGTCTTGTGAAGCCTCTTTCGAAATATGGTTTTAAATACATCAAATAAAATACACAGAGTTAGAAAAGAAATGGTTATATGAAAACAGGGGTACCAAAATATTATCAGATTGTTTCTGATCTTGTAATATATGTGCTCATTTTATAATTCATTAAATTAAGAACTCAAATAACTAAATGATTTCAAAGTAGTAATGTCAATAAAATTTAGAGATATCATTAAAAACTGTAGCATTTCTCTTACTTCTATTGGCGACAAGTCGCAGGCACTTTAACACTACTATGATTTATTGATTACAATCATAATTGAAGGGGTGCTAACTTTCAGTTAGAGTCCAGTGAAAATTAAGGAGCTCTTTTTTAATTCTAAGTTCACGGACCCCTGAATTCTGTGCCACCAGTTTAAGAATCTCCGATACAGGACAGTGCTTCTCCAGAGTTAGTGTGCGTGAGGACTGTCTGAAGGGATTGTCACAACTCAGATGTACGGCCCTTTCCCAGGTGCTGCTGACTCAAAAGGTCTGGGATAGGGCACACAAAAATATGTTTTAAACATTTACCAAATGTGATTCTCATATTTTAGTTCCCAGAATTATTCTTTGAGAAATAAAAACTTAGGATATAGAACAAGATTTGCAGATACTGAGTCTGGGTGTGACTCTAGTAGGTCATTAGCCTTTGTCAATATTTCAGCTTTTGTATCTTTTCTATAATAATTATTGTTATGTATTATAAAATTTTATATATAGAAATTATATACAGAGAGAATACTTGTGATATATATATATAATATATTATAGAGAGTTGTTATAGAAATAATAAGGTATTATTTATTACATTATCCTTTTTCTCTGAAAGATACAATTTTTTTCAAAGACAAACTCTCAGATATCTAACCAAATATCACTAAAGCATAGCGAGAGGTAATAATCATAAATGCAATGCAGTGTAGTCCTGTGACATTGAAATCATTTCAGTAATTTTACAGTACATTTGAATTGTGGCACCACTCATCCGCTGAGTTTCCATTAACTTTGCTTAAAATCTCTCTGTCCACAAAGAAGCCCCAGTGTCAAGTTTCTCCTTCATGCTCAGAGACCTGGCCTGAATCGCAATGCTGCAGAAGTTAATTGTTATTAATTAAAACATTCCTATCAGACTGTGTTTTGTTTTAATGCATATTGAACGTGTTCATAACCTCTGCTGTCTCTATTATTGGGAAAGAAAAATAAAAGAGTACTGTTCTATTACTTTCCCTGGGTCTCCTGGGGTTTCCCTTGTGTCATTGAACAGCCTTTTTGATTGGGTGATACTTAAAAAAAAAAAGGTAGGGGCACAATATTATAACACGTAGCAGAGCAGGCTCATTATTGTCAAATTAGATTCACTGACCTTCACTGCCATTTACTAGGAAGAGACAGGCAACATATCAAGGACGGTTTGCAGTGAGTAAATCCACACTAAGTGCCACTCAACCGTAACTAGCCTAGACATACTTTTGTGCAATTTTAACATGCTGGCTTTTGAACCTGTAGCATTTAAAATACTATGATATGTTGGTTTAAGTGGGTAATGTATACAGAAATCTGTGAATGTAAGTTCTTTTATTTTTTAAATAAATTTTAGTCCAAGGGACACCATCAGATGTGTGAGTGCACACATGTACACACACAATCATCACTTTAATGTCTAAAAGAAATCAATGGCTTTAACAGATATTAAAACAGGGTTAGCATGGTCAAGATTTGCAGTTTAACACAATCTGTTAAGCCATACAAATCATTTTCTTCCCACCCTATGTGCAAGTTACGTCTCTTTTAACTCAGTGTGAAATAGAAGACAGTATCCCTGGTAGGATTGCCACTGCTGAAGGATTCACTCATTCACTCATTCATTCACCCATCAGGTATTTTTCTGGGACTAAAATACTCAGAACACTGTTCTAGAAATATGTTCTAAAAAGATCCATTTCTGACTATTGCATAGGGGAGAGGTCAGATGCTAGGTATTATGCTAGATGTTTAGGGCAACAAGTCAGTAATACGTTTTGAATATTAAATGATATTTAAAATGCATTACTCTCTGCATATTTGTAAACTCTTAAATTAAGGTTAATAGTTACAGTTCTGTAACCTGCCTTTAGTGTGTCCTCCTAGAGGAGGGATCATCTTGATATTATCTCTGTTCTACGATGTTTACTGTTTGTCCTCTCCAGTCATTTCATCTTTGTTTCTTTGGTGATTATGCAAATCTCACTTTATGACAGTGTGACCCAGGCCCCTATGAGAAAACTAAGGAAGGGCACAGAACGTGAGCCTCTTATATTTAAATAATGGTTATTATCACCTTAAAGCATGGTATACTGAATGAAGCCCTAACCAAAAATTCTAAATCTTAGGGATTTCTTTGATTAACCTCTATGATGTGTAACTAACATAGGATCACTCAGTTTGTCTTTTGCAAAATGAAAAAAAATATATAAGTCTTAATGAAAAAATTAAATATATTGTCTAGTTTTCTTTTCCTCAGCTCCATCAGGGGGTACACATTTTGTGGTCACTGTGGTCTCAATTTGCTTCATCCATCCAAACAACTTAGGGACTTCTAAAAACACAAACCCCTCACTTCCTTTAGGTCCAATAGATCATTGACATTTCAATACACATTTTAAGTGATATGTCTGCTTTCTGGTTTGGGAACCACTTCGGAAGTTCCACAGAAGTCTCTGGTTTCTTTATTTTCCATATAATTTTCCTGTTAAGAGTCTAGCTTTGGGATTTCAGTGCTTTTCATGTTGTAAAGATTTACTGAATATTTATTGCATAGGCCTTGGCTGGTGTGGCTCAGTGATTGAGTGCTGGCCTGCAAACCAAAGGATCCCCAGTTCGATTCCCAGTCAGGGCACATGCATGGGTTGCAGGCCAAGTCCCCAGTAGGGGGCATGTGAGAGGCAACTACACATTGGTGTTTCTCTCCCTCTTTCTCCCTTCCTTCCTCTCTCTAAAAATAAATAAATAAGTAACATCTTTAAAAAAATATTTATTGCACAAGTATGTGTGAATGTAGGAACAACACAAAACTTGCCTACAATACCTAGTAGTGATATGACCTCAGCTAGTTACTTAAGCTCTGTTTCCTCATCGGAAAGGTGGGCATAATAATAGTGCTTTTCTACCTTAGGTTGTAATGACTAAATAGAATATTTTCTTTAAAGTGCTCAGCAAAGAGTTGGATACCTATAATAATTCAATAAATATTAGTTATTGTTACTACTTTAGAAGTTATTTGACTTTTATTTTCTTTATTAGGAAAAGGTATAGATTTATATGTGCTTTTCCTACCTTGTAGGGACATTTCAAGGTTTCATACATGATAGTGGAACAAAATGCTTTACGAACTGGAATGTGCCACAAAATATGTATTGGAACCCCCAGGAGATGGGGGTTCTGTGTGCTATGGTTGCACCTTATTTATGTGCACAATTTATAATAGTTTGATTTAAAAGGAATACAGCCCTGAGCGGTGTGGCTCAGTGGCTGGGTGTTGTTCTGCAAAGCAAAAGGCCGCTGGTTCCATTCCCAGTTGGAGCACATGCCTGGGCTGTGAGCCCTGTCCCCAGTCAGGGCGTGTGTGAGAGGCACCTGCTCAATGTTTATCTCTCATGTAGATGTTTCTCTCCCTTTTTCTCTCTCTCCCTTCCCTTCTACCTAAGGATAAATAAATTAAATCTTTAAAAAATAATAAAGGACATAAAAATAAATGTAATATATCTTTGGTCATAGGACATCATATTTTCTTTTACGTAGGATTTATGGTACTCTAAATCAGAATTGTTCGTGTCCTACTCCTTCATAGATTCTGTGCCTTCCAGAGAGCATGGACTTTACTGAAGGTCAGTAAGTACCCTCTGGATGTTTTCAGGTTTCTGTTTGTCAAGATAGAAGAAGGCTTTGTCTCTGGCAGCCTTGTGTTCACTCTCACTTTGGGCAGTAGGTGCCTTCAACGTTGTGCACAGGGATTTTGAGCTATGGAAATCTAATATGGGCTTAACGTATGGGGAAGCCAGAAGAAAAACCATTTGGGGTTTTACTAAGACTTTTTTTTAGGAAAAAAACAAATGAAATTTAAGGTTTTTGGTAGAATACTCTATTAGTTAACATTTTCCACCATAATAACAAACAACCTCACAACTCAGTGGCTTGAAACAACAGCTCTTTTGTTCTCAATTGTATGTATGTGGATTAGCTGGTCTGATCTGGACTTGGTTCTAGTTTCAGGTTTTCTTCACGTGTCTCTCATTCTCCTCAGACCTTTTCTTCTCATGGGATTGACAGAAGCAAAATATAGGGACAGGGAACTTGCAATGCCTCCTAATCCCTGGGCTTAACACTAGCACACTCTTACTTCTGCAATATTTTCTGTTGGCCAAATCATGTCTGTCACAAGCCCAAATCCAGTGTCAGTTTGGTGTGGGAATATCACCTACATTAAGTGAGAGGAAGTACAAAGTTCTGCAGAAAGGGAATGAGTCCCCCACCACGGGAGGTGGGTGAGAGGGGGCAGGAAGTAGCTGGGGGTCAAGAAGGAGGAAATGCAAACAGAAAGCAATCCACACCAGCCAATAGTATTGACTAAGAAGTTAAAGGTAATTTAACTTAAGAAGTTCGAGTTAAAGTTAAGACACAACGGTTATTTAAGAGCAGAAAAAATCGTAGTGTCCTGAAGTGAGAAGAGCATAACACCTGAAAATGAGAGAAAGTGAGAGAAGTTCAGGATGGTTGGAGTGAAGAGTGCTAGTCGTGCAAGGGCAGATTTGGGGGTAGGTGATGCTGAGCAGTGAGGCCGGACAGGTGAGGAAGAGGCTAGGTGATCAATGTTTCATAATGGAAACTCAGGGAAACTATTGACAGATTTTTAAATAAATTTCACTTGTTTTTGTTTAAATTCGGGTTTTAAAAATTGTCATGGATGCATGCAATGTGGTTCGGATGGATTTTGCTTCGATGGATGCTATAAGAATCTGGACAAAACTAGTAGGAGTGTTGGACTAGGTAGGGACAGTGGGGTTGCAGAGAAATGAAGATAATTAAAGCTGCATTAGATTTGAAATCACAGTGACTTGGTGATGCATTTGCCAAGGGGTGTGGGTTGAGAGGTGGAAAATAAGTCAGCACTTGGCCTGGAGTAGCTAAGTGCTAATGGTGGTCATTCACTGAATAAGTGAACACAGGAGGAGGAGATGCTCATTTTGACAAAAGGACAAGTTCACTTTTGGACCTCTTGGTTTTGAAGTTCTTCTGGACTTCTGAGTGGATATGTGCAATAGGCAATTAGACACACAGGCAAAATGTTCAGAAAGAGTGATGTGCTCTGGAGACAGAAATATGGGTACCATCATTATATAGATACCAATGGCAGCCCCCAGAGTAATGAGATAGTCCAGGCAATGAAAGGACAGAATATAGAATAAGAGAAGATAGCCTAAGATTTACAGGAAGGCATTGAAATGGAAAAGCAAAGGAAGGGTTAGTTACAAAGGGGACTGAAGGGAAAGTCCAGCGAGAAAGAAGAAAACCAGGAGAGTCAAAAAATGAGTGCAATAAAAAGTAATATATTCTGTAAGCTGGATTATTGACAACTACCATTTATTAGAGCCCTAGGATGTGCTAGTCCTACTTTATGTAGATTATTTTATGTAATCTTCACCACAGCTCTGGAAGATATTATATCAACTACCTTTTCTAGAGGAAACTGAGCCAGGGAAAATATGAAGTAATTAGTCCAAGGTCACAGAAATAGTTGATAATGGAACAGAACTGACTACAAAAAGACTGATTCTAGAGCCAGACCTCTTAACTGTTTTATAAAAATTGAGAATTTTCAAGACTGCTACAGCCATATGACCTATTAATGCTTATTAATATGAGCAAATTTTTGTAATACACTTTAAATTAAAACCATGTTACACAATTTTTTAAGATAGGACCCATGACTAGGAACTTTCAAAATTAGTTACACAAATTTTCACTAATGTTGAAAGTGGCTATTTTTAGATGGTATGATTATGGATTGTTCTTATTTGTACCACTTTTTATTTTTCAATATTCTAAAATTAATATGTATCATATTTATAATTTTGAAAAGTAAATGAAACTTTAAAATACTCCCCTAATTATACCCCTGGGGTATATGGTGTATATGAAGTGCATGACGAGCTATTGTGTACCTACTAGATGTTGAATATAGTGACATTGCTGATTTTATGTCACATTGCCACATTGTGTACTTTAAAAATAAATGAAAATAATTTTAAAAAACCTGTGAAAGTAGAACACAGAGCACTTATATATTGTTAGATAGCAGCATATTTACCGTATTTTTCGGACTATAAGATGCATCCCTCCAAATTTGGGAGGAAAATGCCATGGTGACCCTGCTCCTGCCTCTTGTGACCCTGCTCCACCACCGCCCCCCCACCAGCCATCCAGGTAAGCTACATTTGGACTAGAAGACGCACCCCCATTTCCTCCCAAATTTGGGTGGTAACGTGCGTCTTATAGTCTGAAAATTATGGAAAAACAATTCTACAGCTAGAAAGTTTAATCAGGAGATTCAAGTATATTTGTTAAACAATAGTATCACCTGCTTTATACTGTGAAACTATGTATTTCCCAGTCAGGAAAAAAATTCAAATTAGAAAGCTTAAAAATGTTGAATAAAATGTAACATTTTCATTCATACTTAATGGATAAAATATTGATTTGATTCTACCCAGGGCTGATTGCAGTAACCTTTCCCAAGGTGGGTACCGAGTTATGGAAGCAATATTTCTGTTGGAGGTTAGGGTTATGACCAATATTACTGTCATTATTTTTAAGTAGCAGAGACAGACATTCTTCCCAAGGAACCCGCTATGAAGCCCAAGCATGCATGAACAGAGTTTAATGCCATAATCAAATAAAACTTACATTGAAGGTTATCTCACATGAATTTAATGATATGCCTAATTGTTATTCTACTGCATAATAATTAGGCATGAACGTAAGCAGCTCTTGTAAATGATGGTAATTTGTATGACTAGCACAGCCAAGCCAAGCACAAGCAGAATGAGTCTCACAAAATAACGGGTAATCTCAGGAGGTGAGGGGTATGAGGGGCGTCTGCATTCCACAGTAGAGTCTCAAAATGCTCTCAACATAGAGGAAGAAAGATAGGCAAGAGTGGGTTGAGGGAAATGGGAAAATACAGAAGAGGAGAAAAAGTAGTCACTAGTTATGGGCTGCCTTGTGTCCCCAGAAAGATAGGTGGAGGCCCTAAGTTCCAGTACCTTGCGTGTGACCTTATTTGGAAACAGCTTATTGAAAATGTAATTAGTTAAAACAAGGTCATACGGGAGTAGGTAGACTCCTAATCCAGTATGACTGGTGTCCTTATGAAAAGACAGTCATGTCAAGACAGTGACACAGGAAGAACACCATGTGAACGTGGGGGCAGGAAGCAGACTTGAGCTGCCGCAAGCCAAGAAATGACCGGGACTACCAGAAGCTGGCAAAGTCAAAGACGAGTCCTTGCCTGAAGTCTCTGAAGGGGCGTGGCCCTGCCCAAACCTTGATTTCAAAATTCTAGTGTCCATACCGGAGAGGATGCATTCATTTTCTAGGCCACTTATTTTATGGAGCTTGATCATGGCAGCCCTAGGGAAACATAAGCTCCCATTTCGGAGGTTGCATCTCCACCTGTGATCCTGGGCAATCTGGGGTATTTAGTACATGAACAAATACTTGTTGAGTGCCTTCTGTGAGGCTAGTATTGCCGTAGTGTTTTCTGCTTGCCCAGGATTTCTTTCATGTTAAAAAAATGCTTCTGAGAAAAACAAAGTGAACAAATGAATTCCGTTTCAGGGTGAAAGAGGAAAGCCATTTTGTCGTTTAATGACGAGGAAGGGATATTGGAAGGGGGCGTGTGTTTGTGCTTTTTTAATATATAAGAATATCCGATGTCTCTGTAGTTAAGAATAGGAGCGTGTGAAACACGTTCAACTGCATTTACTGCTGTGCGGTTGTTTCTATCTTCCTGCAGTGAAAGACTCCCACTCCCTCGGGTGACATTACAGACTTTGTTGCCTTCCGACGTTATTAGATTTTATAAGTTGTTTATTTTCATGTAAAAGTCATAACACCTTTAACTTGTTATGACCCGTTTCATTTTATGAATCCATGAAAACAATAAATAATTTTAAAAAAGGAAAAGAATTCATGAACTAACCCTGATGTTTTAAAAGTTGTCTGTGAATGTATATGAACATTTCAGGATGATACTTCAAGATATATTATTGATGATAAACAACCATTTCCATATATCATTCACATAAATTTAGCAAATCAAAATAAAAGATAAAATATAGTAGTTTATTGACTATTTACCAAGCTGTGGTATGTTTGGTCTATAAGTTCTTTAAGGAAATCAAGCTTTTTTTAAATCTTTGAAGTTCCCCCCTTACTTTTTTTGCCTCTCCACCCTCCTTTATCCCCAGTACTTTGCAAAGTACTAGGTGTACTTGTATTTCTTAGTTTCTTTCCCCTGGTATTAAAGGAAAATTATACCATTTGATATGTTTTGCTGTCACATGTATTTTCAAACTGAAAGGGAATCCTGAAGATGATAATCATTTCATTTTCTTGTACTTCACATAGATAATACACAAACACACACACACACACACACAGTGAAACTTTCTCCCCTTTTGGATTATGCTAGGTGTGCTGGAGGTGCCTGCTAACGTGCATATTCCCCTGCAGAGATATAATTTTCTGAGTCCAGGTAGTTTTAAGTCACAGGAGAAAAATGGAACAGTTCTCTGCATTCCTAAAGCTGCTCTCGTGTTTTGTACCAGTTTTTCCATTGTGATTTTTCTCTATTCTGGCGTCCCAAGGATGTTCTCTGGGAATTGTGCTGCCCCCTGGTGATAAAGGGAGTAATAGAATAGGATCTTCATGTTTGGTAATATGTATTATTCATTGATTATAAATGCAAATTGCAACACAAAGTCTGCAAAAATAATTCAATAAACAGTGTGAACGCCCCAAACTCAGTTTTATGACATTACAACAATTATTTGCCATATCTTTAAAGAAAAATGAGAGACAAATCCCAGAAGAGAGACGATTGGTCTGAGAAGATTAAGGATGCTGCCTTCACACTATTGGAAATTGGAAGAAACTTACTGTTACTGCACTTTAGGAAATCAGTTCCTCCAATCAAGCCTTCTGTTTGTAAGCTTCAAACAGAAGACAGCAAAATGAATCTTTACAACGTTCCTCAAATGAACAGGAGTTTATATTTGGTGGATATTTCTCAGAAGTCTTATACCTTGAAGATTCACAATATGTACACCATTTATTTAGTTCTGCTTGAGGATATCCTTCATTTTTTCGCCCTCTTTTAGATGTTTAAAAAGAGGTTTTTAGGCTCATGAGCTATGGTAGTTAGAAATTAGTTTGTGGGTCCTTCTTGTTTATCTCTGGGGTGCATTCTTTGAATTTTATCCTGTGTGCTTTGAGAATAATAATCCTTAGGTGATGTCCCATTACAGAATGCCACTTAGAGGATCCTGAGATAGAATTTTAGAACTGGCAGTGACCTCAGAGATTGTCATATCTAATTCTTTAATGAGTCTAGGTTAAGTCCACATGTTGCATTATGGAAAAATTCAGTTATTACAACATTATAATTATTTCTTGAAAGTGTGCAAATAACAACAACAAAAAGAGATTTTTCTGTACCAAACATTTGTGCCCTCCTCCCCTCCCTGGATATTTCTTTCCTTTACCCTGTCCCTGTATCAGTTTTATCCTATTTTAACCAATGTCTTCTTGAATGGTGATGCTTGGGTTTGGAGGGAGATTGGGGTAAAGAAAGGAAGTCAGGCACACCATGGTGCTGCCACATTTCCAAACCTATTGAGAAAACAAATCCGGAGACATAAGCAGACTTCACTGCCCACACAGAATTGGTGTTTGTGCAATGTTAATTAAAAAGCATTAAATAGAGTGAATGCTTGCAGTAGTTAGGGACCTCTCTGCAAAAAGCCCCCTAGCTGTTCGGAGATAAATAATGTAGGAGGGCTAGAGAAGTTTCACTGTTGCTGGTGTTGCTATGGCATTTCACTGCTCAGAGCCAACACAGTGCTTTATGCAAGTGGAAGTCCCCAGGCGGCCCTTGGCCCTTGAGTGTGCTGGCTTTTCAAAGAAGAAGGAGAGCACAAGTACATATTTTCAAATAGAGAATCATTTCTTAGCTGAGGCTTGTTTTTTCTGTGAACTTAGTACCATATGCTTCTACAGTTCTATTTTCAACAAATTCGGCTACGTTTTTAATGTTGCAGTTGAAAACAGGGTGATTTCAACAGAAGGCAGAAAACTGAATACAAACAGGCGAAGCCATTCCCAGTCTGTGACTGTTCAGGATAACAGATATGGTGTGCATTCATATTATTAAGGAGCACAGTCTAAAAATACAACTGGCACCAGAATGAAAAATTCATTCTTTACCTTAGCTAAATTTTTAGGTTGCAAGCTAGAGATATTGGCAAGAGCTAAGTCAAGCAATGGTATCAGAATTCCAGGACAATGTGAAGCTAAAGAAATCGGCTGCCTTCCATTGACCCCCTTGATGAGAAAGGCAGCAGTAACCTAGGAAGCATATGAGGGCTATGCCCTTTGGGGACTCCTCAGGTGGTAGTTCACTGGGCCCGAAGTCGGGTGGGGCCAGTTCAAGCAGAGTTCTCCAGAGCAGTGCAGAGAACAGCACAGGGGGAACAGTTTCAAAGGATGAGAGGGAAGGCAAGAGCTAATCAGAAGTCTGGAAGTTCTAAAACAGGTTAGCTAAGTGAAGAACTAGAAAAATGGGGATTGGAAGGTACCAGAGAAAGAGTCCTGGAGATTTTCTTTGTTCTATACTGGATGCAAGGCTCTGGGGGCTAAGGGGGCAGAGCCAGGTTTTGATGCTTGGCTATTGACTAAGCCAAGCAAGATACTGGTTATGTCTACAGTAAGCTGGTCTGTAGCATTGTGTTTTGTTTTGTTTTATCATAGCAAGATTGTATAGCAACGTGCAAGAACACTTTCAGAGCCGTTTATAAACAGCTGTCTTTTCTCCTTATGTTTCATGCTTATAAAGGTAAGGCCATTTAGGATGGCTTAAGAAACACTTTTAATACTGAAAGAAGGTTAATTTTATACCGAAAACCCCACAATGTAAAACAACCGTTACCAAATACTATTTGCTTGTAGAATGTGATGGCATCATCATGTGGTAAATGGAGGCTCTAATAGTGGCTGGATGAGTGGTTGTCTCTGAGAGGCGGAAACACCCTTCAAACATGAGGAGTCGAGGGACCTCGGCTTAAGAAAACCTGCTTAAAATGTTTCTGTAGTGTCTGATGGGCCACATACATTTCTTTACTATTACCACAATTTTGAAACATAGTATACATGGTCAATAAAAACATATTTAGGTATGCACTTGAATTTTTAAAAAAGCACTCAAAATTTTGGCTTATTCTTACAAAAACCAAATGTTCTTAAATTTATAGAAAGTTGCTGAGTAGCCATGCAACTGAAGAAAATATTTTTAAATTCCACAACCCTGGTGTGTGATTGTAAGATATCCACAGTTAAATACAAGTCAAGATAAATACTAAGACTAGAAATTTTAAAAAACATATACTAGATTTATGTTACACTAAGTCCAGTGTTGTACTGTGAATTCTTTTGCCTCTTAATTTTGGCATTATTATATGCTCTGTCTGGGTTAGAGTAAACTAGTCTAGGTTATAATTTACAAACCTTTGTACTGTATCTGTTCTCCCTAACTAGAAATTATAGAACATAGAAAATACGAAAAGAGAATGAATTTGGTATATAAATTTTAGGGAAGTGTCAGTTAAGTTAATAGTTCATACCTTTTCTAAAAAAACAAAAATTATGTAGGCAGATGTTTCAGATACTAATGGACATGAATTTTTTAAAGACTTGGGCATATCCATGGTAACGTGAAAGTAGTGAATTAAAAAGTACAAGGAACAGTTGTGTGTGAGTTGAACGATTCATTACAATTAAACCATCTTTTTATTATTTTGAAAAGTTTTTTGGAAAAGATAACTGGATTTGGATGCACGGATATTATAGAGGCTCACAATTCATGGAATATCTTGATTAGCAAACAGGTAACTAGGATTTGATTCAACGGGTAATGAAGAATTAGTAATATTTAACATAATCTCCAAAGAAGGAGGCCCCATATTTATAAATGGTAGTGAACATATATTTGAGAATTCACTTTGAAAGTAAAGTTACAATGAAAAAAAAAAAATTGGTCTGCATCCGACAGCAGCCCCTGATAAACCAGAGGTGCAATGGTGGTCAAATGTGTTTTCTATCCCAGATTGATTTGTATTTAATTTTCCTATACCTAATTAACTTCAATTTGAACAACGTGCAAAGAAGAGGAAAATAGGCTTGTAATGGAGTCACTTGAAGGTCTTATTATCCCCTCTTGTATTTTCCAGAGTGTAGAAAAATTAATCAACCAGTTTTTGCTTAATGCCATTTGTTCTATTTCTTCTCTGGGAGTCACTCATAAATCAAAGATAAAGATATCTAGTATTCGTGAACATTTTTATCATCTGATTTCTAAATTAAAAAATTTCAGAACATCTTTCAGAAGTTATTGTTTTCCAGGATACTCTAAGTTTAAATTCCTGGCAATTAATCTAGTAATGTTGGCTCTTATTAAATCATCTCTTAAATATTTTAGGATCAAAAAGGTTAATATAAATAAACTGTTTTATAAATTATACAACACTTTATAAATGCTATTAACTGTAATAATAGCTATAGGAACAAATTAATATTCAAAGCCACTGCCAATAAACTGTCATGTAATTGTTAAGTGCAACTGCAGGTGTGCAAGTATTTAAGTAAACATGATCTTTGAAATTGGAATTTACAAAACAGTCAAATTAAGAGGTGATTATTTTCATTATGAAAAGCTTATTTGTTTACCAAATGATCTTTACAAAGTTCTTTTGAATTTCAGTAGTACATTAAAAATATAACTTGAAGTGCATAGTTCAATTGAAATTTTTTGAAGATTATGTTCATCATGTAGTATTTGTTAGTTTTCATGTACATATAATGAATGCTTCTGTTAAACAGACTCTGTTAAGAAAACACACTTTTTTTGTAAACTACATTTAACTTCATTGAACAAGGAACAGCAAAAAAATAAGATGCTGCTAAGGATCTATTTTCTAATTATATAATTGACTACTTTAGTCAATTATATAAATTGCTGTCTAGCCAAATGTTCAGAAGCACCCATACCAAATTTCATGATAATGTTTTTCTCCTGGCTGCAAAATACTATGCTTGAGAATCTGTTCCTTATAGCTGGACAGTTTCGTGGGTCCCCCTGTGCAACACGAGGCTCTGCCCTGTGGAGAGAGCCCTGAATGAAGAGTCCTGTTCTCTCTCTGCCCCTGACTAGCTGCTTGACTTTTTTGAATACTTTAACTTATCTTGTCTCTGTTTTCTCATGTTTGTTGGCCTTGATGATCTCTAAAGATGGCTTAACATGTAAAATGCATTTCATAATCTGATAAATAACATTTAGCTTATGTATGAGCTAAAAATTCTAAACAGAATTTCAACACATCAATAGCCACCCATCCACCCATCCATTCATCCAACCATTAAATATTTGTCAGATGGCTACTTTGGAGCAAGTAGCTGTAAATGCCATACATACAGCAGTAAGCAAAGAGTTCCTGTTCTTATAGATCTTACATTCTAAATAAAGGTACAATAAGGCAGGCAGTGGTAAGGGTAAAACATAAGGTTTCAGCAAAGCGCTACTCAAAGTACCACACGCGGACCAAGGCCAGTCTGTTACTGTTCCACAAGACAAACTCCTAAGTTGCTTAGTCCTTACAGACAGAATTGTTCAAAGATAAGCAAGATAGACCTGTGGTCAGATCTTCCTAGGTCAAACACCTTGGAGATGGGATCAGGAAATTAGCAGGGATTCAGATTACAAGAGGATCTTGTAGATCAAGATAAGGACTTTTATTTCATTGTGATTAACCTGAGAAACCATTGGCGATATTTGAACGAAGGGAATAAGTGATTCAATGTAAGGGTTAAAACATATAAATTCTCATATTCAGTAAGCAATAGTCTGAGAAGACAAGAAGCAAGGCACGAGCATCAGGTGGAAGCCGATTGCAGTATTCGTACAGAAGCTGTGCCGACTTGGACTACAGAGCCCGTCAGGCATGGCCGGCGGAATGCCTGGTGGGTCCCCCAGACATTCTGAACCACGTGTGACTTAGATGAGCTGGTTTAGAAAAGAGAGGCGTCGGCTGACTAGACGTTTACCTGAGTACTGGCTGTCTTTGCACCCATTTTATTTCAACATGGAATAGAAAATGACAACGGGGTGAGTCACCAAGCGAGGGGAGCAGGGAGCCAAGTGTCTTCAGTTCTAACACTCTCTTGTACTTGCTGAGATTGTATTATGGTATGCTGCTAGAACCTAACTACTACCACCTATAGCATTTCCCATGGTCTTCTGGTACAATGCAGAACTATTAATAATATAGCTCTATCATTCTAAATCTATAAAAGATAATGTGTCCTACGCATGTAAACTTTTTCATTTGATTAAAGTATACTACTGCTAAACACAAATGATTGGAAAAAAAGATTTGTATACTTCAACTAACTAGTGCTGAGCTAACTAGTATAGAACAGAATTGGACGACTGGGTCTTCCACTAGTTAATTTGCTAGCTATGTTATTCATTGGTTGATTCTTGTATGTGTTCTGAGCAAGGGTCAAACCCACAACCTTGGCATTTTAGGAAGATGCTCTAAACAACTGAGCTACCAGGCCAGACTCATCTAAATCTTTTTTAAAGGGACCAAACTACTAGAGATTATACAATAATAGACTTGGCATTATGAGAAAACTATTTAAAATGTTATAGCATGACATTTTATTATGTAGCCTATATCAGAATAATAGATTTCTAAAATAATAGATTTTGCATTATGAGAAAACTGTTTAAAATGTTATAACATGACATTTTATTAGGTAGCCTATATCAGTATCAGATAGGTGCTTTTTTTGTCATCCCCAAAAGTTATATGATTAAGAATTCCAAATTCAA
>PVKM010018203.1:0-25360 GCA_004027735.1 Carollia perspicillata
TCTCTTGCTTCGTCACTGCTGTTCGGAGATTGGGCAGTAGGAATCCTGTCAGACATCATGTAGTAGTTTCTTTGTGCTTCATCTCGCCTTCAGAGTAGCCCTAGAAAAACACGTAGTCTCCTTTGATAGAGAAAGAAGTGAGACTTATAAAAGGTAAGTGATTTGCTCGAGGTCACACAGTAAATAGAGGGAGATTCACAACTGGCCCTCCCTTTTCAGATCCTGTGGTTTGGGCAATACTGAAAAATTCAATAGATAGTACCGAAGAAAGTCACTTGCTGTGCGATTAGTTGCTATGTTATGTCAGAGAGGGGTGGGATATTTATTGCACTGCACGTTTAGAACAAACCCCACGAAATCTGTCTTAAACACAGCAGCAGTAATCCCACACACATGCATCAGCTCTCTTCTCTTCGCGACATCCACGGGCAGGAGAGGAGTGTGTGAAAAGTGCAGGCTCCGTCATTCGCAAACTGCATCTTGGAGGGGATGTATTTACCCTCTGTCTCATAGTCAGGAGGTCACAAGGATAACAGACACGTTCCCGAGGAAAGGGGAAGCTTCAGAATGAGAGATGGCTATAATTAAAGATATTAGGAAAGAAAGGTTCAGTTATCAAGGGAGAAATGAGTCAGCCGCAGGTTCAGACGCACACTGGGAGCTGCAGACGTGTCATGGGGCTGATTTTGAGAGGGTGTGATGCCATCCGTGCTCGGAAAGCGGCCTGAACCCAGAATAGGAGACCAGATCCTAGTGTCCTGTGGACGATCTGCATCACACTTAAGAAAATAATTGTTTTGTCAAGTTATTACTTTCCAACCTTGGGAGGATTTAAGTTTCATCATTGTTACATGTATATTATGGGTGCCTCTCTGTCGTTGATACCTCCCCCTGTTTCCAGCCTCTGGCAACCAGTGTTTTGTATTTCTCTCCGTAGTTGTAACTTTCCCATAATGTTGCATGCATGGAATCATAGAGCATGTAGACTCTTAAGTGGCTCCTTTCACTGAACAGCATGTGTTTGAGATTCATCCTCGCGTTGCTAGTATCATCATCTTGTCGCACCGTGTTGCCGAGCGCTACCGCATCCCGCAGATGAATGCGTGCCGGAGCTTATGTCTCCGGTCAGCAGCCGAAGGACAGTTCAGTTGTTTCCAGCTTGGGACCATTATGAATACAACTGTTATAAACAGTCATGGGCAAGTTTTTACGTGACCCTAAGTTTTAATTTATCTTAAATATCCAGGCGCATATGGTAAGTATAACGTATGTTTAACTTACACGACGTTGACAGACTGTTTTCTAGCATCGTGCACTGTTCTGCATTCCCATCAGCAGTGCAGAGAGGGACGGATGCTGTTCACCCGCACCAGCACGTGGTTATTTTGGTTTTGTTTTTCATTTCAGCCATTCTGATAAGTGTGAATTGTGGATTGCATTATGAATTTCATTTATACTTGCCTGATGACCAGTGATGTTGAGCATGAAGTTCCTTTTTAAGATTTAAAATTTTTGTATAATGTTTGTGTTTTCCTATTTGTGTCCTTCCTACATTTATTATTTAATTCATTCGAGAAACATGTAGATGCCCTCCGCAGTGCCTAGAACAGCACCTGGAATGGAGCCAGGGCTGTACCTGTGTTCGGGGAATGAATGAAGGGTGGCAAACGGGGGACTCAGACCTGGTGCATGGCACTTTCCCCCCCAGCGGACAGATATCCCACGGCAGGCTCTTTGGCCACGTTCACCCGGGGCGGGGGTGAGAGGACGGGGCAAGGTGTTGTGTCCCTTCCCGACCAGGCCACCTGGGCAGACTCCGGTGCTTTCAGCTCAAGTGTGGCTGCCAGCTGGCTGGAGGTGTCCCCAGACTTTGTGGCAACCTTCCTTTCCCAATGTGACCATTGGGTGCTTACTGGTGGGAAGTACCTACTTTGTTTCCCTGGGAGGACACTATTCTTTGACTTCATTTCAGTTATATAAAGCAAGAAACTTACAAGTCAGACTCCAGAACTTTTACTTCCTGCCTAAACAACCTTAACCTCTGTCTCTCTTGGTATGTCACCAAAGTTATTAAATTGACGATGCTTCTTACATTTGATAGAGTTTTACAGTCAAGAAAATACAGTAGTGGCTTACTTAGGTATATTTTCCTTCTGTATCAGATCTTTATTTTACATTTATCAAAAACAAAAAAAAATATTATTCCTCCAAAGAAATGCGTGAGAATTTTCAGCCAGTTAACAAGATGTGCTATCCAGTCCCCTTCCTAACATCCCTGCCATTCCCTTCCCTGTTTCTTTCTGCAACTACTGTGTTATTTGCGATTTTACCCTCAGCCCCCACCTGCTTCCTGCTCCATACTTGCCCCCTGATTTCTGCCAGTGACCCATCATTCAAAAGCACAGGTCAGGGCATGGTCGCCCCTCGGGTGGCCTCTCGGAGCCTTCCCCCCGCCCTGCCCAGGTGCAGACCACTCTGGCGCCAGGCTTCTTTCTCACTGTCTCCGCCCCCTCCTCTGTAGCCCCTTGCAATCCCTGGATCCAGACACTTGCGATCCCTGGTAAGTGTTGTTTTCTTCCGCTTTCAGGTTTTCACACTTGCTGGCCTCTTCATGGAATGTTCTTGTACCCCTCCCTCTCTTTTCTTGGTTAGGCAGGTTCATCCTTCTGCTTTACTTAGCACAGATGTCACTGACCTGGGGGAATCTTCCCAAAGGTAGAGGAAGCGCACGCCTACAGTGTGGGGCCTCTGAGGAGCTTTACTCTTGGAGAGGCGTAGTGAATAGCGTGTGAGGTGGTGTGGCAGGAAAAGAGGAATGTGAGGCAACGTTTATGGTAGCGCTGAAATACGCCAATTACTTTGTTGGAATCGTGTGTGCAAAATGGAAACCAATACTGACATCCAATTTACAATCTGATATGTGAACATGTACTAATAGTGCCCTTTAAAATAAAATATTCTGTGTCCACTGCGGTTGGTGATGGTACATGCCAGCACAGACATACTGTCTGAATTATATTAACTTTCTCATCTTAACTGACTCATTTGCCTTGAATATAAGTTCCCTCATAACCCCACTTTTAAAAATAGAAAGTATGTTATTATGGTTTTACAATTCCAAGCTTTGAGAAACAGTGAGCTATTCTTTGTTTTTGCTGTGATGGCCATTGGCCTGCAGTTGAGTTCTGGTAATTGTGTGGGCTGGAGACTGGAGGTCATACTAGGGGGAGGAGAAGAAGAGGCCCTGAAGGAGTAGGGAGTTGGGAGAAGCATGTTAGACTTATAGGTTATAAACACCAACATTGTACATCATGTATTACACCAGCTGTACCCTAGGATCAAGCTTAAGCTTTGATAGCACAGTGATAATTTAAGATATCAGTAATCATTTGAATATTACAGGTACAAGATGTGTGCCAGGACTCTTTAAAATGTTCCCTTGGTAATTATACTTTTGGGAATCAATTCTAATAAAATAATCCGAAATGCAAATACAAAGCTATTTCTTAGTAAGATCCAATGGGAAAATTTGGAAATGATCACGAAATTTACAAAAATTATTTATCAAAAAAGTGAAATGCTTAGAAATTGCCTTCTCACATAACATTGAATTTTAAAGCAGTGCAAATATTGCATATGTACTCTGGACACCATTATTGGGTAAGGAGATACTGTAAGCCATAAACAGAAGTACAAAAAGACACAGGACATGAGGACACGCAAGTAATCCAGTTAGATCAGAAGTACATGGCAGGTAAGATGACAAGGGTATGTTGGGACTGATTTATGGAGCTGTTTGTTGCCTTGAGTGGAACGTTTAATTAGTGATCTGTGGGAGCATGAAGTTTTTCATTAGGTGGGCCATCTGATTAGATTCTCACTTTAAGAAGATAGATCTGGTTGTGGTACATGGAATAAATTGGGGTGGGAAGAGAACTTGTTAAGTGGTTCAGTCAGGTACTGACGATGTCCTGAGTTAACGATAGGGGAATTGGAAAAGAGAGAACGGACGCCAGAGGGGTTGGGGAGGTTACATCTTCAGGACTTGTCAATTCGTTTAAAACAGTAGGAAAATAGGAAGTTGAATATGGCTCTGAGGTTCCTGGTTTGAGTAACTGGGGAAAAGGTGATACCATTAAAAGCTGTAAGAAGTCTCATGGAAGAGATGGTCTTTAGGTGGGGAGGGTGACCTGAACATCATGCACACAGAATTGAAGATGCCAGGTTTTGGCTTAGATCTTCAGGGAATTGTTGGAAATGAGGCAAGCTTTGGTGAGGGACCATGGCTGATGAGAGGGAGAGAGGCTCCACATGTCGCCCCCCACCCTGCCCCGTGATCGTTGTAGCTGTGGGGGAGTAGGTGGCCCTGCGAGGGGAAGAGTCCAAGAGACTCCTGAGGAGAGGAAGAAAAGGAGGAGCCGAAAGGAAGGCTCAGGTGGCTGGAAGGACCAAGGGGCTTTCAGGTCAACAGCAGTAAAGGGAGAGTTTGTTTTAGTATCATTTTCTTTTCCTAGAGTTTAATTTCCTATTACTAATGATGCACAGAGTTTTCACTTTTAACCAAAAATTATTCATATGCTTCACATTTCAAAATTCATGAATGAATTCCATAATCTAATGAGATTTGGAGGTGGTGGAATTAGCCATTGTTTTGGGGGGCCGTTCTACTCCTCGTTAGTAGTATAGATTTAAGCATTTGCTTCACTGCTTAGTTTGACTATTCCAGGTACAGGTATGTAAAGCCCTGAAGACCAGAAGTCATAGCCGACGTCAAGCAAGGAACACATAGTGTAGTTAAAAAATTCTTGAGGTGCATAAGAACATAAGATGAAGTATACTCATTTATTAGATAGTAGGTTTTTAAAACTCAATCTCAAAGCTATTTTTATTTAGAAATTGTGCTTTCATCATAGTTAGAATTTTAAGATTATTTAAAATAAATATTAAATATTTAGCAATGATTTTCATTGGCTATAAAGTTCAAAACTGCTGTGGAATATAGACTAGTATCATGACACCTTGTAAATGTTCTGTTTTAAATTTAAGTGGTGATGCGTTGCCAGCTCTCCCAGTTAGCTTTTGTGGTGGAACAAACCACCCCAAAACTTCAGCGGCTTAAAGCAACCGCCGTTCATTTGACTCATGCTTCTGTGGATCAGCCATCTGGACCGGGTTTGGCTGGGCGATTCTTTGGCCGGTCCAGGCAGGCTCACTCACACATTGGCAGTCAGCTGCCTGATTGGCGTGGGGCTTCTTAGTCTAGGGCACCCTCAGTTGGGACCGTTTTCCCCCAGTCCGTGGGGCCTCCTTTGGGTTGTTCACAGAATGGCAGAAGGGAGATAGGAGCCTCGACAGCAGGAGCGGAGAAGAGCTCTTGAGGTCTCAGCTTGGAAACTACACAGTCTAACTTTTGCTGGACTTCAGTGGTCAGAGCCATTACAAGGCAGATTCTGGGGGTAGCCAGGTTTTTCGTCTGCCCCATTATCAGTTGTTAACTGCTGAGACAGCACAGGCTGTGTGTGGGTGTTGTTAACTCTCTCGTCATGCAGCCCATAAAAGCAAGGGGTGTTTGAAGTAATCTCTCATTTTTGAGTCATCCGTTTGATCAGAGACATGTTTATTCAGATACCGAAGCAACTAAAGAGATCATTTAACATTAAGTGAAACTGACACACAACCGGATGTCTGTCTCTGAGGGGCTGTTCTGTGTATGGCACTGGGCTAGGCATTCAGGCACAGAGAAGAAAGCAACGTGCCGTATTCTCTCCTCTCAGGAAGTTGGTATTTTTTAAAAATAGGCAAAATTTGTATCTCTTCAGTCCAACAAGTATTATTACTGTGTCAAGGACTGGGCTTTAGTCAGAGGTGGTACACAGATGGCCAGGACGTAGCCCTTTGAGTGGAGCAGAGAAACCAGTGTTTCAAATAACTAATTCAAAGCAAGATAGTAAGTGCCACTAGAGAATACCAACTGTGCTATTGAATGAGACGGATAGGAGGAGGCAGACGGTCAGCTGCCAGGACATGTGCTTTGTGTAAGGCAAGTGCACATTTTACTTACGTCGAGGATGCCCTCTTTAGTCAACGTATTGATTAAAAACTAACAAACAAATACTGTGTGTCCCTGCTGACAAGGAAATCCAAGATTAACAAAAGTAAGGAAACCCCCATTGAGTAATGTCCACTGGTACTTTCTACAAATATATCTGGATCTGTTTGAGCTAAGCTAATAGGAAGAAATTGGGGAATTTCCTTTCCTAAATCTGACAGGTAAATTTGCTTTTCAAATTTTCAGTTCTAGTTTGTCCTGTTTTAACAATTTAAACTACTTTCAGAAGAAGGGTTGCTTAAAATGAATTTTATTTACTGCTAATTGAATAGCACAATATTTAATGTAAACTGTCAAAGTATTCAATCTAACTATATAGTTAAAAATAGAATATAATGATCATTTTTATTTGAGTAAATCAGAGACAGTACTTCACTGTTTAAATGCCATTTACAATACACAGTGAATCCCCTTATCTAATTTATCTTCTTGTCTTTCCTAGGAAAACAGTGATACTTAAAGTGTATTGTCTAATTTGAATGTTGCTGTGTGATGAATTTTTATAGAACTCTTTGAGAGAAGCTTCCCCACTACTTCAGTTCTTTTCAGTGACGGGACTTTCGAGAATTTATAACTGCTTTTATTTCATTTATTTTAATAGCTACAGTGTGTATTCATTTCAAAGAGAATGGATCACAAGGCTATTGTAAATTGAAAATGATCTACTATGAAAATATTTTGCAAAGTCCTGTGCAAATAAATATAAGGGGGTATTAATTATTCTGAGATTGGCCCTTATTCTTTCAGGGTCACTAGTAGGTCATAGGTTAGTTCTAGAGCCGTACTTTTCGGACTCAAGTCTGGGTCCAGTCCCTTACTAGCTGTGTCACTATGGATTTTAAGTTTTAAAATTAAAAAAAATCTCCATGCCTCAGTTTCTCCATCTGTTAAAATGGGATGATAATAATATACCTACTTTATAGGGTGGTTGTGAAGATTAAGTGAGTTAATATATGAGAGTGACTTAGAACAGTGTCTTGGCACTCACTGGATGCTGTGTCAGTGGTTGCCGTCGTTGCCCTCAGCACCACCGTTGGCACCACATCCTGTAGAACGGAGAGGTAGTCACTCTCAGATGTACACGAGTCAGGTTCCTCGGAATGGAATTCCTCTTCTGTCTCCTGTGGCATTTTCCACAGGGAGTGCCTCGAGACTGAGGACTGGGTTTCACTGGTTTGCATGCTCTCAGCATCTAGCATAGTTCCTGGCTCATAACAGACATTTGATAAATGAATGGGTTACATTATGTTTCATACACATGACTTACCAAGAGAGAAATGTTGAAAGGGAGTAGCATTCAGTGTCTGCATAATGTTAGGCTGTCCTTCTAACCCACCTTGTCTTTGCAGACAAAAATGGCTTCCTCCTGTTCCTTTCTTCCTCACCAGTCTGTCCCCTGGGCTGATTTCGCTCAGAGTGCCTTCGGTGGGAAAGCTTTGTTAGCCACGCCTGAACAAGATACGCTCTTCCTTTCTGTAGCATAGAGGTAGAAAGAGCAAACAGATCTTTTGAGTCAGCGATATATCCATGTAATATAGAATTCACAAAGTACAAAAGGCTGTCTGATGGAAAGTAAGGTCTTTGCCTGCGTGGAGGCAGTTAACTGCAGCGGGTGGCCTGTGTGTGTGGGTGTGTGTGTGTGTGTGTGTGTGTACGGGGGGGGGTGTTTGGGCGGTGGCATATTAGGCACACTGTTCTACTTTTTCACTTAATAGATTTTGGGTACTCTTTTGTATTAGTACATATAGTGCTTCCTCATTCTTTTTAATGCTACATAGTAGCTTATAATTTTTAACCAGTCCTCTGATGATGGAGATAATTGTTCTTCGTTATCGACACTACTGCAATAAATATTCTTACACATGCAAAATTCCACACAAGTTGACCTGTATCTGTAAGGTAAGTGATGGTGAAATTGCTGCGTCAAAGCATATGTGTCTTTTTAAATTGTATTGTGGAGGACAGATTGCCCTCCATAAAGATTATATTCATTTAAACTCCTATCAAGAAGGTACAGGAGAACCCATGTTCTACACCCTGGTCAATGCAGGTGCTATTAAACCTTTTGGCCTTTGCCATTTGCACATCCCAGGCAAGCTGCTCTTACTCTGTTTTACGTAGTTTGTTACCTCTGGAATGTTTCTGTCTGTCTCCTTTACATTATCAGCTCTTTGAATAATCTGATATTTTCATTGACTTTATATTCCTCCACTTTAAAAAAAAAGAGTTCTAGTTTGTGATGTTCCAGCCCACTGGCATACACTTATCTTGTTAGAGAGGCTACTGCAAATTCACTTGAAGACACCAGTAAGATTCTGTGACTTGCTTCCTAACAGCCCTAGATGGAGCCTTTCTGGGTGTGCTCTGCAGAGCTGGCTGAGTTAGGCAGGCATAATCTCATAAAAGAGGTCATTCTTGGGGAATGAAGAAGCCCAGGGACTTGGCTGAGCTGGCAGGGGGCCCCTGCAGTGCGAGGCAGCGAGACCAGGGAGCTGTGCAGGGAGGCCTCGCTCGTAGCCAGGTGATTACGTGTACCTCTCCAGACGGCAAGGTGGGAATAGTAGAGCGGGCGGTGAAGTGGTTAATCATGCTGAAGTTGGAGGGAGTAGGATTCAGGTAAGTGGTTTGATATCAAACCACTGAAAGGCGTTGCCAACAGAAGAATTATTTTGACATCTCAGTTTGCGAATTTGGGATGGTTGATTAGATGAAGTGACGTAGTGGGATAGACAGTACTGCCTCCCAGAATCCGAATAATGCCTGTATTAAAATAACTTACTTCCAGCTGCGGGCTACGAGAGGTCTGCTACATACCGTCATACAGTTCCTTACACACTACACCCAGCACCGGGCTGCGGAGGCGCAGGGTGACTAAGTGCCGGCCTGTGTTCTAATCACACAGGCGTGTATTGTACCTGGTGTCCCTGGAGGAAAGGGTGCCTTCTTCTGGTTCATTTGCTAATTCAAGTGCTCGGGGCAGGCAGGCAGGCAGAGGCCATGTCCTGTTTACCTCATGTCATAGACCTAATGTGAAGAACATTCTCTAACCTGTTGAGGAAATCAGATGAGTCAATGTGCAGTAATATTTTCTGATCTAAAAATTGCATTGAGCAGTAAATGATAACAAGCGATCATAATTCAGTTTCCTTTTCTAAAAGGAGACTAGGAAAGAAGAAAACTTAACTTTGAAAAAATAAATGCCCTTTATAAAAAAGAAATCTTGAACAGTTTGTGTTCTTTTTTCTTTTCAAGCCTTCTTTCTCTGCCCTGTGGTTTCCCCTCGGAGGACGCTAAAGCAGAATGAGTCAGGCTGTAGAAAAGTGCCCTGTTAGTCTTCACAGGGTTATCTCCCTTTTAATAGAGTACAGGAACCTAGTCGTGTTCTTAATTGCACTCTCACTTGGCCGAAGAGTCAGCCATTCTGAACTGTGACTGGAACGCCCATGTCACTCACAGGCCTCGGCTTCTCCCTGGGATTTCAGTGAATAAGCACGTTTAGGGGGTGATTTAGTGTCATAAATAATAGAGTCTATGTAAAGCACTAGTGCTTCCTCTTCTCTTCCCCCCTTCCAAATTAATTGTATTTTATATTTAGGACACCCTGTGAGTGTAGAATTGAGGTAGGAAGTTAGAAGGTAGAATAAAATTCTCCTCTTGAGAGCCTTACAGAGAATCATTACACATTGAATAACAATTATTTCTATTATTTCAGTTATTTCTATTATCTCTGTTATTTCCAGTTTTAAGAAATGTTTTTGGATATTACAATGTTGTGCCAATGTCATTTCTCCACATTCTCTTCATGTGTAGTTACTATTAGGCTGGGCTGGGCCTTACAGCAAGATAAATACAAGGTTGGTAGACAGAATTAGGGAACTGTATCAAGGTTTAGAGTATCAAGGGTCAGCAGTAGGCCAGTCCCTTCCAGCCCGAGTGTACACAAACAGTGAGGTCAAGACAAGTCACAGGTCAGAGCGAGGTGGACAGACTGGGAAGTAGCATTAGCATCCAGTGCCGTGGGAACCAGGGAATCCAGAATGCGGCCTCTAGGGTTAGGGCAAATGCGAACGATGAAGAGATGAGGTCAGAGTCGGCAGGAAAGGCAGCTGCGAAGTGGGAGCGCGGGTCCAGACGTAACGGCATGTGTCCACCATGATAATACACAGAACAGTTTCGCTGCATTAAAAAAACCTCATGCTTTAACAATTCACCCCTCCTCATCTTTGCTTCTGCTTAGACTTTAACGTCTTCTTAGACTTAGCCTTCCTTCTGTGAAGGCTTACTGCTTATGCTCCTCTAGTCTGAAACTTCCAGGTCAAGATAACTGAGATCCTTGAACCATTTATTGTATTAGAAGCGTTCGTGAAATCTGTAATCGAAGGAGTCAGAAAGCAAGAAGTTCTTATAAATTATTTATAGTCTCCTAGGCTTTCAGATCCTGAAAATTACCTGTGTAAGTAACATACAGATAACAAATGCAGAGCTTCGGACTGCATGGGTTTCGGATAAGATGTTTGGTGGGTGTACCAGTAATGTATTGCATCCATTCATTCCACAGAGATTTATTCAACACCTGCTGCGTGTGCTAGATTCTTTCCATGGAGTTAAAGATTCCACTGAAGCGCAGTTAAGACCCTTTCAGGAGTCCTCACCTTTTGCACCCCAGGGCACCCCTTTTCCAGTTGTTCCCCAGGAGCCACGGGTTGTGAAAGATGGCTCTGTTCTATCACTACACCTGTGGTGGGCTGTCCCAGTTCACTGAAAATACTGTCGCTTTCAGACCTCCATTAACATTTTCAGAGAGTCCTGATGGTCCAGGGATCTTGACAGCTGGTCAGTGTTTTTCAGAGCATCGTTCATTCAATTGGGTTGGTCTGCGTGGCCGTCCGTGTGCTCGGTTTTGTCCTCACAGCTACACCGAGGTACTTCGAGTGGCTCTTTCCCTGTCTCCATGCCGTGCTCAGATTACCATTTCTCTGTCTTCTCCAGTTGCTTGCTGACTTAGCCTTTTCCACTTGACTTCCTTTGTGCCAGTGACCACTGAAATGTTAAAACACGCTGTACTGGGATGGAACGTGAGGAGAAGGCTCCGGCCCTCCAGGAGGCTGGGCTAACCCACGGGGGCACACACCTGCCAACATTTTGTTGGTTCATCTTTACACATTCTCCATATGTCAGCATGTACAGTACATTATTGGCAAAACCTGTTTTCCATAAAAGTTAATTATCAGTAAAAGCACTAAGATTTAGCATATCCTCTGAGGTGCATGTGTCCTACGTGGAAAACCAGTACTAGGATATCTAGCTTTAAGGTTTTTTTACTGAGCAGTGTACCTAACCACTGTATATAATAACAGTAGTATGGATTGTGTAGATAATGCCGAGGGTGTTAGCAGCTGTAAACTGACAGGGGGGTTTTATTTGGGGAGCAGTCCTAGCATCTATTTCTAATTGAACATGCTACTCAAATGTAAGAACTCCATGTGCATTTGCAATCTGAACAGCATATTCTGAAACATTGAGATTTTTTTTTCAGATCATTCTGATTCTACCCATTCGTCTTCCACAATCAATATTTTGGAATACCTTCTGAGTGTTCCCATTACCCAGACTGATCATTCACTGCACGTGATGCCCTAGAAGGGTTCCATTTGGGGTCAGTAGTCCACATGCACTGCTGGTTTTGCATTCTTAAGCATTTCAGTCCCCTGTGGCTGCGCTATCAGAGAAATGAGAGTGGCTGTGACTTTTAACACAGAGCCACATAAAATCCGTGAACAGGAGTCCACTGGAGGCACTTTGATGGTACACACTTCTAAATGAATCATTAATAGTACATGCTGTAATACTTGCTTTTTGGATCTAGAGGGGCAGATAGACGGAAGGAGGTGGAAGAATAGCCAGAAATTGCATATCGTGTTTCCAGTGTCCCAAAGCCTGGATATAAATGCAGGATGAACATTTCTACTTAACTTATCTGGCTGGCTTCCTGTGCCTAATGGCTACGTATATACCATAAACACCAGGAAGAAGCAACCATGGAAACACTTGTTTTCGTGTTGGGCTAAATTTACTCTGGGTTGAATATTAACACAGTGCCTGGCAGTACTTTAAAAGCAAAAATAGCTTAAGTGTGACTCACTCTGAGTCATTTACTGCTGGTGTTGCTACCCTGCCTAGAGCTTGACATTGAACAAGTTGGCAGCCTGTATTGCTACATTTTTTCTAGGAACTCTGAACACATTTCATTCTTGTGAATTCGCTTGTGCAATGGTATTAAATAGAGTAATATGTTTATTTTGTTTCAAAGTCAAATGAATTTGAGAATGGTGAAACTGAAGTATTTTTCTTGGGCTTTTTGGAAAAGCTAGATTCTCAGAATTCTCCTGTGGTTCAAAGACTTACTTTATTTTATAAAGAATTAATGAAATGTCATGGAGATTTGATTTTAGAAGCTTGGGCTTTTCTGATTGAAAAGCATTATATGGCCTGAAGATCATTGTCAAAATGAGCCTAGTAATACTACCAAGTAGAACTCATTAATTTTCTGACATAATGTGACAAGAGGGACCATGCCATTCAGAAAGCTTTTTCTTTTTTTTTTTCTTCTTTTTTTTAAATATGAGGTATGCAACACAGCCTGCCTTATAGTTAACTTGCTACATGACTTACAAACTTCTCTCTTGTTAGTAAAGGTTATATAGTGAGAAGTTCATTGGCTTTGAAAGGAGACCAGACCCACCCACGGGATTTCTTATTGGCCCCTTCGGTGCACTGCATGCTTTTCCCTGAGTCACCCGTGGGGCTGTGGGGGGAGTGAGCAACGTGTTGGCGACGGCAGGAAAAACCTCTGAAGGATCAGTCGATCTCCTCTGGGCTGGGGTCCGAAATGGCTGAGAGTCTCAGACTGTGTATGTGAGGATGGTTTTCCCTGGATGTTGCAATCTTTATTTTAACATGTTTCTGTGTTTAGTTTTTGGAATTGCCTAACAATATAATTTCAATTGAGGCTTAGTTTCAGCTCTTGTATTATAAACTGTCGGGAACAGGAGTTTTTTTAAAAATGTATTTTTAAAGGCACTATTGTTTTGCCTTAAGACTTCAGTGATTTGTGAAAAAGGAGTTTTCTATGATAGCCTGAAACCAAAATGAGCCTAACCCAATGCTTGATATTATTTTGAAATTGTTTTACCATAAAATTCTTACATTAGAAGATGTAACTCCGGCAGAGAATTTCAACATAGTTGCATAAATTGTGTTTCATATTACAACTTGTTCTCTACTTGACTTCATTGAAATTAATAAAAGGAGTCTTTCAGAAGGATCTGGTGAGTTAGCATCACTATTTAAAAAAAATAAAGAACTTACTCATAATATATCCTGTGTTGCTAAGTTTTCAAAGTTAGCTATCTCAGCCACACCCAGGGTTCTTTCAGAAGACTGAAATCTACTTACTCATTTACTCTGGCTCAAAGTTTTCTTCCCAGTAAAGTAAAAAGTAAAAGAGCTAAGCTAGATTTGAGTTTCCGTGAGATATATGATGATTTCATGAAGAACTAACATTTGGAAATTGACTTGTGGCCAAATCTTGAATGTAACACGTAGTTCCTTATTCTGTGGTTTAAAAAGATCCTTTAAAGTCGGGCTTTCTGACTTGGGCCCTGTAAGTGCTAGAAACATCCCCAAGGTGCTTTTTATGTCCCCGAGGGTACTGTCGCCCTGCCCTGGGTCTAGAGCAGAGAAGGCCAGTCCGGCTGCAGCAGCCCCTCTGCTGTAGTCACGGGGACCCTCGCTGCTAGTGGTGGAGGCATATGAATGAGCTATTTGTCTGGCCTAAATGTTCGCTCAGCAAGACTGGTAACCAGCCCTGTTCAGGCTGTAAACCAGGGGCTGGTCTAAAAGAGCTTCAGCCTGGCCCCGTAGCTGCTGCGTTGCTGTAGTTATGCGGCTGTGTTTAGTCCACAGAAAGGTATTAAGATAACAAAGTCTTCATGCAGGGCCCAGCCTAAAGTAGGCATTCAGTTAAAGCTCCTGAAATCCGAATTTATTTATAGGATAAATATTGCAACTGCTCACCTTATTTGATTTGCAAGCTTTGTTCTTTTCCTTTCAGACACTTATTGAGCTCTTATTATATGCCTGACACTGAGATATTTGAGACAAAAATGCTAATAAGCCTTTCAAGAAGTATGTTCTTAACTCAGGCAGATGTGCAGATTATTAAAGACACGAATCATACGCTTTTTCTAAGAGTCTGGGTACAAGGATGTCATGATCTTGCAGTGGTAACCTTTTTTTTTAAACCGGTAGCAGCTCCTGAGCTTCTCTGAGCGCTCCCTGTGCACCAGTCCTGTCAAGGTGCTATGAGGTAGCTGGTGGAATCTTCCCCGTTTCACAAAGGAGCACATTGAGGCTCACCGAGGTTGAGCAATCGGCCTAACTTTATAATCATGATTCAAACCCAGGAAACCTGGCTGCGGAATCCATGCCCTTGACCATTACGTAAACTGCCTCCTGGTGACTGGCTTCATTGAGGCTAAAGAAAGAACTCTTAGGAGGAGGAGAAGATGGATAGTCAGCACCCCAGTGACTGTGATCTCTCTTGTGGGGCGTTTGATTTCTTTTTTTAAAATGAGTGATTATTTTGATGTACCTTTGCTAAACTCCGTGTTGCTAAAACAAAGGGTCTTCTGCAGTGGGCTGCTGCCGAGAGCGCTGTACCCCGTCCTCAGCACATCTTTCTCAGGCTGCTCCTCCCCAGACTGTGCCGAGTCTGAGGGCTTCCTGTTGTCACACGTTACCCCACAGGCAACCTTTGGCTTGCTCCACCCTGTGGAGAATCCCGTGAGGGGACATGGCCTGGGACCAGCTTCGCACAGAGGAGAGCTTTCCTTCCATTGAAGGCCGCCGCCCTCTTTCACCCGGGGGCTCCACTACCCTCCACCACCTCTGCCCGTCCTCCCCCCCCATCCTCCTCACACCCAGCCGTTCCTTTCCGACAGTCAGCCCTGCTGCCCCGTGTCTCCGAGCCCTGCAGGTCTTGTTTCCCTCTGGGCTTTGTCCAGGTGTGTGGGAGCTCCGGGTGGGAGATGTGCAATGATCAGCTCGGCCCGTTCCCCTTAGAAGCAGGGGCCAAAGGTACAGGGAGCAGGGACGCTTTCAGGGGAGTCCTCACTACTTCATTCGGTTCATGTCGTGCCTTGGGGCACATTTATTGAGCAAGGTGCTTCCTGTTTATTGCTTGATGTATTTTTACAAGAAAGTGTTTTCTCTGAACATGGGAACAAGTGGTAGTTGTTCGCCGAGCAGAGTGGTCTTCGAGGACATTTTAGTTTTCACTCTAGGCAGCACGGCTTCGGGCAGTTGTGGACAAATTCTCCTTCTGCCTGGTCGGGTGTCAAGGAACAAACTCAGGGGATGAGTGCATCTCCTGGTCCACTGTTAGCCTATTCTTACTCTTCCAGTGCTGATGTCCACAAGATGAATTAATTAACAGACTTGTCTCCGTTGACTCGAAGGGCATCTTTGGGTCTCTGAAGTTGCCCTCGCTTAGCATGCACAGATGTAACACTGAGAAATTATTTACACTTTTGATTCAGTATGGCCATTGTATTTATTCGTAAAAAAAGAATGCATAGAATTTCCTTCAAGGAAACTGAAAGCAAGCATTTATTTAGTCTCAAGCTTTTCGTGGCACATTAAACCGGCCCACTGGGATGCACTGTGGAAACCAGCGCATGCCCACCCTGAGGACATCACGGCTTTTGACTAAGTATTCTTGTGGCCCCATCTTTGTGTGGACTTTCTTTTAAACGTGTCCAATCTTGACGTTTTAAAATAACATTTCATAAACTCGCCAGAAAGGGAAGGTGACCATACAGTTATCAGATGGTAAATTCCCATCATGGGACCTTCGCGTGGGTCGTTTGTAATTGAAGACAGTGAACCCTTTGTAACTAAAGACAGTGCAAATGAGGACACGGGATGGCCAGGAACAGAAAGTAGAGAGGTGAACAGCTGCTCCCTCTGCTCTGTGCCCCCTCGTGTCTGTAGCCAGGATCAGTTCAGGATCTCATACCTGATGCCTGGGGGCCGGAGGCTGGCAGGCCAGTCTGAGCCTTGCAGGCCATTCCAGGTTAACGCTGTCCTAGGTTTTCACTTCCCAGCTCCCAAGGAAGAATTGTCAGAGAGCGAGTGGGAGTGACATTTATGAATAAAAATGGTTTGGGAGGGGGGACAAGAGAGAAAATTGGGGAATAAGCACAAATGGGGGAGAGAATTGGGGGAGGAAGACAAGGGAGAGGAAGAGACAACTTTCGCTGTCCCCCTTACTCCTCCCTGTTTGGCAATCTGGTTATTTCTGCTTTCTCCCTCGGCTTCCTCTTTTCGCTGCCCCTTCCATGGCACTGCCCTTCAGAGTGTGTTCTCTCCTCCCTCTCTCTCATCTTTACCCTGCATCATTTTCCTTTGGTGGCCCTGTCCTGCTTTGCAGAGGGCCTCCCGGTGAGTGCCACATTCACAGCCATGGCTGGCATAGTCTGAAACACCTGTGGTCCCTCTGTGTCCATTGTAGAATCAGCCTTTACTGCCCAACAAGCTTACCTGGACTTTCCAGGTTCCCTTCAAGTCACAATGACTCATCCCTGTCTGTGTTCCCATCGGGTGGACAGTCCCCAGATCCATGAAATGGGAGACAGGAGAAGTCCTGTGATGTCCTAGACATGGTGCTAGCCCTTTCATAAATGGCAATTCCATCAGTTCTGCAGGTGGACCGTGAGAAAGGGGAGGGGTTTTCTCTGATCTGCAGAGAGAGTAGCCATGGCTCAGAGGGAACGGGTCACAGCTGACGTGTGGTTGAGCTGAGAGCCGGCCACGGCCTCCCCGAACCTCCAGAGCGGGCGCTTTGCTCCCTGCCAAGTCGCAAGTCAGGTGTTTGCTCACTCTGCCTTTTTTATAATTAAGGAAAAGCACTTCCTAATATTTTTTCTAAACTAAAGCATTAATTCTCAGTTTTCAGTGATGTCTATTCTCTATTAATATTTACTCACTGGTATTCTATTAGTGGATAAGAATTGACATTATAAATTTTTAAAATCAGTTTAATAGGGTAAAGATAATATTTGGTTGTATGTACTCAGTCTGAAGTATCAAAATGCATCATTTTTCATTCATTTCTTTGTTACTTTTAATTTATGTATTATAAATATTAAATAATGGTATATTTTCCAGGTAGGAGTTTTTTTTCTAAAAGTTACTTCAAATGTTAAAACAAGTGGTGTTTTCTTTCTGGTGAAAACTTACTTCTTTTGAAAATGTTTTGATACATTTATTTATTTAATCAGCAGACATTTATTAAATCCCTTCCAGTACAAGTTGTTAATTGCTGAGAATAACAAGAAGAAAAGCATGCTTTCTGCCTTCAAGAAACTTATAATTCATGCAGGTAACATATATGTCAACCTAATTATATACTTACTATAAATTTAGTGATATTATAACACAAGAAATAAACACTAAAGTGAAGCTGCAAGCTGTGGGCAGGGAGAGCACAAAGAAAAAGTGGTTCATTCTGACCAGCGGATAGAGGGAGGGCTTCCTGTAGGAGCTGACATTTGAGCTGGGCCCTGAGGCCTGGTTACAGTTTTGCTTGGAGGAGGTAGTCAAGTGCACGTGAGGCTGAGGGTGTAGTATAATCAGAGCCACAGAGGGGTGGGAGTGCATGTCATGTTTGAGGAACGTGCACGTTCCAGAGGGGGTGGTGTGCAATAGGCCAGGATCATGGTGGGGCCCGTGTAAGGCGGGCGAGGCAGAGGGCATTTGTAGTAGAGCGAGAAGAGGTCAAAAACTTACTGATCAATTCACGTGTGCCTGGCTCTGTGCCAAGTTCCTTCTGCTATATAATCTCATTTGATTCCTATAACAGTTTCATGAGTGATTAATTTTGTCACTCAAAGGTGGAAATAAGAGCTCAGAAAGCCTAAGTAATTCCCCCCCAAATCACAAAGCTTGTAAAACTCAAGCCTAGGCCTGAAGTTCACGCTTCCCCCTGGCCCTCCATACTTTCCTAGGTTGAACTAAAAGTATATAAAGCCCTGAAAAAGTATAGTAAAGTGTCTGGCTAATTTTGTAGGTAGTGCTGCTTTTTGGTAAGCGATATCTAACTAGTGAAGATACTTCTAGTGGCAGAGTGAAGGATGAGTTGGAAAAAGATATTGCAAGAAGTGAGACAAGGTAGGAGACTGCCGCTGAAAGCCAGGCGAGGCACGGGGAGTCGGAGCTCCTGCACTGTTGGCGGACTGGCAGAGGAAAGGCGGTGAGAGAGACTGAGAGGCTTTAAGCTCTTAGCAGTAGATTGATGGTCCGAAACCAGTGAGGAAGCCCAGAGTGGGTTGGTAGTCGTAGCTTTAAAAAAAAAAAAATCACACACCATTCATGGTTAAAATTGAGCGTGTACCCAGCACAAAAGTGTTAATATTTTAACCTCCTTCCCAGTGGATTTTCTTATGCATACCCAGTTTGGAGGTCACCAGAATTGAGAAGAATGAGTGTTTGGGAGGGTGGCAGGAGGAAAGGGTAGACGGGAATTAGAGTTTGGCTTTGGACTTAACTGATTTCGAGATGCCTGAAGGACTGCAGTCATTTGAAGATGCCTCACGCAAAGTCTCAAGTGAGTATTCAGGGTTATAGAAGGAAAAGGAGACCAGACTTAGTTCTGGTGGAATTCAGCTCTGTCCTCAAAATAGGGTACAGTGTTTTTCCTCCATCTCCTCTTTCTGTATAATTGTGAATTAAAAAGGAGTCTGCTTTATATTATTTTTAGCTCATATCTATACTTGATTGTTTTAGTGTTTTATCATTTGCTTTTCAACTAAATATTTACAAATTTTTGGAAGTGTTATCCGTGGTGGTCTAAATTAAAGGGCGAGTGTTTTTAAAGTAGAGCTTTTGTGTAGCCTAAAACAGGAAGATCTTTCCGAAGACCTGATGGGTTGTAGTTTATTGACTTATTCAGACTTGTTTAGAATATTCAAAGGTATCAAGCCTAAATGTGCCTTCCAAACAAAGAGATTCATCCAAAGAGCAGAATGTCTTCATAAATGGCTTATGCTTTTTAGTAACTTTCTCAAGTGTAATTCTCATTTCCTTCTGGCCAATCCTTTGTTACTAAATTAATACTTATAAAACTTAGCCCAGAAAATTTTCAGTGTAACTAAGACCCTACAATTATGTGATTAAAGGCACAGGCACTAGTTGGTGTTTGGGGTTGGTTCAGCTTGGTTTGATTTTAAGTAAGATTACTATTTTTTTCAACCTTCAGCCAAGAAAATCTTTTATCATTGATATTCAGAGCCTATTTCCCTTTGGGAAAGTAGAGATGGGAAACAGCTGTAGTTCCTCCAAATCCGGTAAAGTCCAATTAACTTTCTTCCTTTTGTGTATTTCCATTCAGTGTCAGTATCAGTACCCTAGATGAATGTTTATTGACTACCCAATGAATAGCAGTGCTATGGTAAGCTGATCACATGGTGATGTGGAAAAACACATATTATTTTTTATTGCTTAACAGATAAAAGGCACATATAACTTACCAGACTAGGGCAATTTCATAAAACGAGTCTTTGGTGAAATTGAGCAAAGTGCATTCTCAAAACAAGCACCTGAAAATGGAAGCCTTCCTGATGAAGGAAATGGCAAAGCAAACTCTAGCCCGTGGCTCCCTCTAACCCGTCCCGGCTCTCTAGACAGCAGGGGGCAGCAGCGTGAGCTGTTAGGACTCGCGGAGTTGCCTGCCGGTGCTAGTTCTTCCCTTCAGTGAGTCTGCACTGAACGGGTACAACTGCCCTGGGTGGACAGCAAATTGCCAAGATAGAGGGTCGAACAAAATCACAGTGTGGATTGATGGCTAGTAAAAATTACAACATCTAATCTCACATCTAACACATTATCCTGTTCTCTTGCTTTCTAAGTCTTTATTCTAGAGGACAAATATTTAGGACTGTGAGTCATAGAATAATAAACTTTATAGGCTCAGGATGTTTATAGTTGTTCTACAGGTAGTAGCAGGATGAGGCGATAGGAAGTGCTGTGCCACATAATGCGGATTAGTACATGTGAATGAATGATTGCTGACATCCCTTCAAGAAAACAACTTGTTTTCATAGCTTATCAGTGAGTTCACAGTCTATTGCTGTTTCGTATTTGGCCAGCGTGCAACAGATCAGCTATTGCAAGAGCAAAGTGAGTAGAGCATGGTAAGACCTTTGCCCTAGTTCTGCCACTTTAATATTGAAACGTCCTCGGAGGCCAGCCTCTTTAAAGCCTGTCTTGTTCCCTGGAACAGAGTTTGTGTTTTCTTTTGTGAACTCTGCATGATAGAACTCTGACCATATTCATCGTAGTACTTTTGCACAGTGGAGGTTGCAACCCACTAGTGAATAATGAAATCATTGTAAGAGGTTGTCACCAGCATTTTATTAAAAATGAAAAGATTACTGAATAGGGTATGTTAGAAAATACCACAGTGTACCGTGGCCAGGTAGCTCAGTTGGTTAGAGCGTCATCCTGCTAGGCCAAGGTTGGGGGTTTGACTCCCTGGCCAGGGCACCTACAAGAATCAACCAGTGAATGCATAAATAAGTAAAACAACAAATCGGGTATGTGTGTGTGTCTGTCTGTCTCCCCCTCTCTCCCTTCCTCTATCTAAAAATCAATATTTATTTAAAAAGAAAATACCACAGCGTGCATCATGCATAGGAAGAGAATTATTTCATGAAACATTTGTTTCACTTAAACATATTTTTGTATATATTGGGTGATATTGTAAAATATATTTCTTACTGCAGGTCATGATTAGAGTTTTTTGAAAAACACTTCATTGTAACATGAGATCACACCGTGTAATCAGTTATCAGTTCATAAACTTCTACTAGACTACATACCTCTTGAAAGAAGGAATTGACTTTGTCTCTTAATATTCCTAGTACCAAGGTCAGAACTGAATGGCACATACTATATATTCAGTTTGTTTGTGGAATGAAAATGAAATGAAAGTCACTTCACTTCTCTGGGCTTCATGCTTCTTTTTCATAAAGTAGAATGCTAACCACGGCATCCCACAGTGTTCCTATGAAGGTCAGCTGAGATAATGGATGTGGAAGTGCTCTGTGTATGGATTACTGTAGGTGAGATGTGTGTTATTACTGTTGGGCACATCACCTCAGGAACTCTGAAATCATAACTCAGTGTTCTGAAGGTGACCTATTTATTGCACCACTATTAATAGTACTGAGATGTCCCTTTTTAGATACTGAGTTAGGAGACAATCCTGAAAAATAAGGTATGTGCCTCTTTAAAAAAAATGTTATTACGGAGCCCTGGCTGGTGTGGCTCAGAGGATTGAGTGCAGGCCTGTGAAGCAAAGGGTTGCCAGTTCAATTCCTAGTCAGGGCACATGCCTGGGTTGTGGGCCAGGTCCCCAGTCGGGGGTGTGCGAGAGGCAACCACACAGTGATGTTTCTCTCCCTCTCTTTCTGCCTCCCTTCCCTTCTGTCTAAAAAGAAATAAAATCTTAAAAAAAATTTATTATGGACATTTCAACATACAGAGTAGGGCCAGTGGAAGATGAACTTCTGTGCACTCACGCCCACCTTCAACAAACAGCAGGTCACAGCCAGTTTTGCTCACTGTATCCTCAACTACCTTCCCATATTACTTGAAGGCGTACCTCCTTTTTCCTTCTCCTCATCCTTCCCTCCCCACTCTCTTCCCTCTCTGTTTTTACCTTTTAAAGTATGTATAAGTATTCTTAACATTCTTTTCCAATACAATCATTAGTAGAAAGAAATGTAGATTGGTAGTTTAAAGTACCATTGTAGTGTGGTGTGAACGAGCTACACTCTCACAGGAACTAGCAGGTAACCAAGATGCGGTGTTTCCCAAGATTTTCATATGATGGTGACCCGCTGCCTTGCGAAACAGTCGTCACATTCCAGAGTTGTAACCAGTTCTGGAGGCTCAGTTACACAATCGCCCTTCTCTGTCATCTTCTGCAGAAATGTGACCTTACAGAAAAGAAATCAGAAGCAGGACAGATCACTTTCAAGCTTTTTGAATTTTTATTTTCTGTCACGTAATAGCCCTCAAGCTTTCACCTCTAGCTAGGCAACACCGAGTGTGCAGCTGAGACTTTTGGAATGCTGTCGAGTTGTAATAAACAGCTTTAAGATGGCAGTCCAGGGTTGTAACATGTAACTCAGGTGCCAGAATCCACTGAGGAGGAAAGAATTTTTAAAACACAGTAAATCAGAATCACTCACATGATTAGTTTTTATTGCTTCTCTTGGTTTTCATAATTTCATGATTTGGGTCTTTATAAAATACAAATACAATAATTTTACACCCTAAGGATGTTTAATTCTGTCAGGTATTTTACTTATGTAGAAGTTTTCTTCGATAAAGTCAGATGTGGAGTTTTTATTTTTAGCAAGGTGTTGAGGAGTTTTTCCCACTGCAACCATTAAATGGCCGGGAACTTTGCATGTTTCGATTGTTTTAAGGTTTGTATGCATTCCCGACAATAGTTTCTCCAAATAAGATGAGTATAAACGCACTTTTGTTTTTCAGTATCTCAAGCCATATTTGTACTAGCACAAGGAGAGTGCCCCAAACCCAGGTGGGGAGGGTAGTGGACCAGGAGTGACAGGCAGCTGGAGGAGGCAGAACTCGCGTGGTCGGGCTCGCGACTCCAAAACCTGGACCGCACACCGCGGGCCATCCACCGGTCTCCCTGCTGGAAACCTAGAAATTGCCCTCCTTCCCTCACTCAATCCCTGCGTGGAACAAATAGGTCTGTATTGAGTATTTATTTAGAAAAATGTCTGGGTTTTAGCTTTTCCATTCCCAGGGTCAGCACATCAGTTCTGGGCCTTATCAATGTGCCCTAGACCGCGATCGCAGCAGAGAAGGAACGGACCTGCTGCGTTCCGGCCGTGGCGTCGGGACCGTGGCATCCTGACTGCAGCTCTCTCTGTGCACTTAATCCCTGCGAGAACCCTGCGAGGTGGGAAGTCGTCTGCGGTTTTCAGATGTGAAAACCGGGCAGGCTCCCTGGTCTAACAAACTATACTAAAATACTCTACCTTTATTTACCATACATTTTCTAGTCAGCTTTTCACAATTCCCATTTTTCCTTTATTGAGTTTCTTCACCACAATTTGTCATCCTTAAAAAAAAAAGTATATAAGACCCTGGACCTCACTGCTTCTCTGGTTTTTTCACCTGTTTTCTGGGAAGCCTCCATATGCATGTGAAATAAAACTTTTTTATTGTTAAAAAAAAACAACAAAAAAAAACCCAAAAGACTGGGCAGGCTCTTTCAGGCATGTGACATTGCTAAGGAAATCTCCCTTCTCTGAGGCTGTCTTCCCCTGTAATGCATTTCATACAGGAATACCAAGATAATCTCCCTAAAATGTAATTTTAATATAATAACTTAATAAAACCCATAATTATCAATCTAGCGCTTTACAAATTACCAGGGATTTTTCATGTTTGACCTCTCATTCTGCACAAATTACTCCTTGAGGTTAATATGATTTTACATCATGACTTCGTACAGTAACGTGGAATGACTTCTGTTTCCTGTCAAACTGATCATAAGCTCTTAATATTGATGATGTTCGCACTTTACACTGTGTCTGTTTTGTCCATTTAATCGTATCTCCCAGTGTCAACTGGCATTAGCCTTAGTCAGGTGAACTTCCTTATGGTCCTCCTCGGCCACCACGCTCATTTCCTTTCTAGTGTCTACTCCAAACAAAACTCTCACCCCCCATCCCCACCCTGCCCTCTCATTTAAACTCTCCCAGTCCTACAGTGCCCGTTTCAAGTCTTACCTTTTTGAAGAAGCCTTCCCCAGTAATCTCTCTTCCTGTCTATTTTGCCTTCTTTATGTCCTTCATCAGATAGGTTTACCTTGAATATAATTTAAAGTTCCCCCCAACTGTACAAGTAACACTGCTTCATGTAAAAATATTATCTAGGGTAATTGAGAGTAAAAAGATAACTCCCAGCTTGCCAGTCCCAGTCCGTGGAAGCGCCCACTGTTACGTGTCTTTAGAGCTCCGTTTCTGTGCATGAACAAGAATGTTCATGGGCACATGTATGTGGACACGCCTATTTACAGACGTGGGAGGTAAATGTCGATATATATTTTGTACGCAGACACCATCCTACAACTTTTTGTTAACTCGACAATATATCTTGGAAAGTTTTTCAGTGAATATAAGGAATTTCATTTAAACATCTCTCTCCCTGCCTCTAATTGTTTCATGTCAAATTATTTTATGCATATACATCTTATCTTCCTTCACAAAAAGAAAATGGAAACTCTTCAAGGGCAGTACTTACATGTTCAGGCTCTTTTTCGCCCATTTATTCTTTACACTTTCCGCATTTACTGCCTATTTCACATATTTCCTGTTTGTGCCGCAGGAAAGCAAGATGCCTGACCCTCCTATCCCTGAAAGAGGTAGGATCCGGTGGGTAAGAATCTGCGTTTATACCCATAACTGCAGCACAGGGGAGAGATTGAGAAGCGACACAGGTTTCTGTTACTGGCCATGTGGTCGATTAGGTCCTTTGAACAATCCTCTCCCTGAAAATAATTGACACTGTTGAATATGCGTAAGAAGACAGCCTCATAACAACAAAGGGCTGGAAGGGTAAGGAATTAAAGGCCAAAGTCTAAGGAAAGGTTCGAGCACAAGGGAGGCTGAGAGAGAGGAAGCTGCCCTTGTCCTGAGGGTGTTGCAGGCAGATTTGAACTCCGTCTGTCTCACAGGTAGTAAAATTCCACAGAAAGTCAGGGGATGATTCACATAAAATTCAGAGTAAAGGTTTCGGAGAGGGGGGTCCATGCAAAGAGTTTCTGGGGTTCCGAGGCTCTCCTGTGTGTGGACCTAGTGGTAGCTATCTAGGGTAATTTGTTTTCTAAACTGAGTATATTTAGTTTGCGCACTCTTCTATGTACATGTTATAATTTGCAACAAGGAGTTGAAACTGAAAGGACACGTTATGAAATTACATGTGTATATGCATGTATATACACACAGCCATCCCACACATATGTATGTTATACATGTGCCTATGCATGTGTGTAGTATATCAGCGGGATGTACAATATATGTTTTACATGTTATAATAAATAGATACATTTATGTTTATGTGTAAGTATGTGTATGTTGGGGAATG
>PVKM010018204.1:0-25230 GCA_004027735.1 Carollia perspicillata
ACTTGGGAGCCTCAGGGATGATCCTCCCCACAACACGTCCCTAGCTTCTGGAGAGCTTTGTTTCAGAGACCGCACAGTGATTCCAGGAGAAACTGGGCGGTCCACGGATGCATCTTCTACAGGACCCAGGGAGAACTCTTTCCCTTTTGCATTCTTCATCGTGGGTGGGTAGGAGTTGTATAATTTTTATTAATTTGTAGCATGTGGTCTACAACAGAGCTCTCTCCCAGAGGCAGGGCTTTCAAAATTCTCACGCTGGGAGGATTGCAGCCATTTGCCCACATCCTCAAAACACTTTCCTCGAATTTTTACTGTTGGCACAGCCAGCATAAACAGGCCCAAGTGGTGTCTTCTAGAAGAAAACAAAGTAAAGCTTTTCTCAGCTCCTTCTTTCACAATTCCTTGACTGGAGATTCTGTGGGGTGAGTCACAGGGCAGCGCTGTTGACATGAGCTTGGGAATGTCTCATCGCTTTCTTTTGGGGACCTGGGAGGCATGCCAGACTTCTCCAGAATGGACAAGCCTGCCTCCCCATTTAGTAGTGATAATGGAACAGACGTCAAGGTCTGTTCGTGTCTGAGGCACTGTTTGAATGCACGAGTACTGAGAAAACTAAAAACTTGAGCCTCATTGTGAGAAGCTCAGGATCCTGTTGAAAAATTAAAAGGCAGACTTTTGCTATACAGAGAAGGAACCACAGAGGCCATCAAGCTCAGACCCCTCAATTTATACCCTGTAAACTCAGTTGTGGCAAGGTGAGGGATGCACAAAGTCACCCAGGTTAATTGACAGAGTGGGGCCGCAACTCAAGTCTTCTAACCTAGTCTGGTGAGTGCTTTTTCTAACTCTTCACTAAATATCTCTACTTGGTTGTCTCACAGTTAGTTGTAGTTAAGCATGTCTAAAAATTAACACATCTTTTCCTTCCCTTTCTCCATCTCTGGGGGGCTCTCTAACAATGAACCTGCTTTATCTACCAGGTTCTTTGACACTATGAATATCTCCACCATCTCTCCAGGCTTTTAAGTCAGAAACCTGGATGTCCTTTCCTGGATTCCCAGTCTAGTCAGACATCAAGTGTTGTCTCTTTCATCTCTGGAATATCTTTACAATTAGTCTCTCCTGCCGCATTACCCCCATGATTGCTGCTTTAGGACACACCCCCATCTCACAGATCTCTGCATTAGACTTCTGAACGGGCTCCCTGCCTACATGTATCTGCTCCAAGTGCACCTTCCGGATCCATCTAAAATGCAAACCTGGAATTCACTTCTTTCAGTTTAAAACGTTTCAGTGGCCCATGGGTATTTGTTAGCATAGACCTTTTCACATTCAATTGCAATTGTCCGTTTACTTGTGTGTCCCTCTCACTGAACTGTAGGAACTTGAAGGGAATGGATTTTACTCACCCATGTAACTTCAGAACCTATCATGATACTTGCTGTTAGTTGAATGAATGAATGAATGAATTTTTTTGTGTGATCCATTAAGATAGTGACTAATAAACCCTACATTGTTCACTTAGTGACTTTAAGGCTTATTCTAATTCAGTGGTAACATCAGTACTTGCTATAGAACCTCAATTTACTTTTGAGTCTAGAATTCTCAAATTAGCTCCCTTTCTTCATGCCTACATTTAGCAAATGTTGATTGAGTTCCCACTGTATTGAAGATGTTGCACTAGACAGATAGATTTAAGCTTTGCTCTGAATTTTAAATATAAACATTAGACTCATGTGGGTACATTCTAAGTGATTTCTAAAATACTTTTTCAATGTTTTGCAAATAGTAGGCACTTATTATTTGGTGTTTTGAATATGTCAAAGGCTGTAACTTGACTAAATACATACTAAACAAATATGTATTGACTGCCTCCAATGTTGCAGGAACTGTGTTGTGAAAATCTGTTGCTTCTAATTTTTTAGTTACATAGAAAATCTGCTTGGGAATTTGATCTGGGATGCTACCTTGCTTTAAATTTTACATAAGTTTCTTCTTTGTGATACAAGTTGATAAGTTTCTTATACCTTCCACTAGTGAAGCAGAATACATCGTGATTTACAAAAGTCAATTAACTCTTGTGACAATTGAACAGAGTTAGTTCTTGTGACAATCTTTTCTCCACTCACAGGAACTAGAGAATAGACTCCATTTACAAGATGGCACGTTAGAGAAGATTGTAGGTTTAGCAGAATCCATCAAGCAAAATACATCTTCAGTGGGACAGAAGATTATTAAAGATGATATAAAATCACTTAAGTGTAAACAAAAAGATTTGGAAAACAGACTTGAATTTGCTAAGCAGGAGATGGGAAATTATCTCAACAGCATTCTCAAGCCAAAATGCTCCACAGAAAAGAAAGAAAAGTTTACTCCGCCAGGCAGAGAGGAGCAGGTCACTTCTGATGTGCAGGAGTCCACTCAGGGCTCAGCTGCAGTGGGGAAGCTGGAGGAAGACTCAGAAGTAAACAAGGTAAGTGCTCGTGATTGCATCTCCGAGACATCGAGTCTGAGAATGAAGAGGTGCTGGGATTTGAAAAGAGGGTCGTGAATCAAGCCTTCTGATTTCATAATTAAACCCTCAGTGTGCTGGCTATTTATGTGGCCCACTTGTAAAGAGAGCCCTTAGAAAACTGTCCAAGATTTCAGTGGTGAAATACTACAGTTCAGTGTGTTAAAATGTCAGTCATCAATTTAGGTTTATTATTCTCTCTGATATGTAATCAGATATAATTTCTTGGGTCAAAAGCACAAAGGCAAATGAAAAGAAAATGTGCTTTACACATTTTCTTAGGAAAAAATCCAAGGGCCGTGTTTTTTTTTTTTTCTGGTTGATTTTGTAATGAAATCAGAGATTGTTGGAAAGGCTAGATTCCTTCTTTTTCTTATGTTAACCCTACACTGCAAATACATTTTTAAATATTGTCTGATCATTTGGTTTGAGAGTATCAACATTTAGCCTTCCAATTTTTCCTGGGGAGAAGAATGAAGAACGTTGTTTTGTTTTCATTCTGAACAACTAAATGGGTACATTTTCCTGGGTCTCTTAAAGTGCTTTCTTATCGGTTAGGAAAGCACAAAGAGCCATCTAGTAAACTATATTTGAAAGCATCTCCCTGTTAGGCAGCATCTCCCAATCAGGATCCAACTGGACAGTAGCAAAGGTTAGTGTATACAGGTGTGAATTCTCATCAGCTTTGTATGGCATATGTAACCAACAGTCATGAAGAGAATATGCACTTCTCTTGTCTTCCTAGGACAGAAATGCATGGAGCACTACAGGACCTAGACAGGGTTTCCTAGAAGTTAAATGCCAACAGAACCTCTCTCTGGCCATGAGAAAAGACTCATAAATCCCACTGTTAGATATTGCTAGGGGAATACTATGTGTTAAAGGATTAAGGGCCCTGTGGGTGAGGTTCTTGATGTTGTATCTGTCAAGGAAACTCTCTTAACAGAATTTAAACAGCAGCAGTTAAATAAAAAGGGAAATACACTTGAGTGCTTCCTATCCTAGTACATGACTTTCTAAAGGGCCTTGTTTAATAACCTTAAAATTAGTTTAGACCCCTTTTGGCTGTGAACCCTCACAATTTAATAGAATATATTGAAACCTAATTAAAGAAATAATCCAATAATAATTTTTAAAAATTTTATTAAGCTTTTACTTAATCTTATATGACAAGTTAAAGATCATTTATGATGCTGCATTAGAATGATTTTTTCCCCCAGAGGTGGTGGAGGGACTTACCTTCCCTCACCCCCTTTCCCTCTGGTAATCACCGTGCTATTGTCTGTGTCTATGAGTTTTTTTGTTTTTCTTTTGCTTAATCCCTTCAACTTTTTACTCAGCCCCCACAACCCTTCTCCCCTCTGAAAGTTGTCAGTCTGTTCTCTGTGAGTCTGTTTTTGTTTTGTTTGTTTGATCTCACTTGTCTTTCCCTGACTGACTGACTTCACATAGCATAATGCTCTCCAGGTTCATCCATGCTGTCACAAAGGGTAAGAGTTCCTTCTTTTTTCTTTTTTTACAACTTAGCAGCATTCCATTGTGTGAATGTAGCATAGCTGTTTGATCAGCTCATCTACTGATGGACACTTGGGCTATTTCCAAATCTTGGCTATTGTAGATAATACTGCATTAACCACAGGGCTGCACATGTTCTTTCAAATTAGTATTTCGGGATCCTTCAGAGTTATTCCCAGAAGTGGAATCACTGGGTCATAAGGCAGTTTCGTTTTGATTTTTTTAGATAATTCCATACTGCTTTCCACAGTGGCTGCATCAATCTGAGTATCAGTGCACAAGGATTCCCTTTTCTCTACAACGCCAACACTTGCTGTTTGTAGATTTATTGATGATAGCAGTTCTGACAGGTGTGAAGTGATACCTCACTGTGGTTTCAATTTGCATTTCTCTGATGATTAGTGACATTGAGCATCTTTTCATATGTGTATTGGCTATTTGTATGTCATCTCTGGAGAAGTGTCTATTCAGGTCCTTTGCTCATGTTTTGATTCAATTCCTTTTTTTTTTTTGGTATTGAGTTTTATGAATTCCTCACAAGTTTTGGATATTAACTCCTTATCAGGTGTATCATTTGGTGAATGCATTTTCCCATTCAGTGGGTCGTTTTGCTGATGGTTTCCTTTACTGTGCAAAAACTTTTTAGTTTGATATAATCCCATTTGTTTATTTTTTCTTTTGTTTCCCTTGCCCAGAGCAATATATAAGGAAAACATTGCTACAAGAAATGTCCAAGATTTTGCAGCCTATGTTTTTTTTCCCCTGGGGTTTTTATGGTGTTATGTCTAACAGTTAAGTCTTAATCCGTTTATTCTTGTGTATGGTTGTAAGAAGTTAGTCCAGTTTAATTTTTTTGCTCATATCTGTCCAGTTTTCCCAACATCATTTATTAAATAGACTATCTTTACCCCATTATGTTTTTGCCTCCTTTGTTGAATATTAATTGACCATATAAGTATAGGTTTATTTCCAAGCTCTCTATTCTGTTCCATTATCTATGTCATTTTTTTATGGCAGTACCATGCTGCTTTGATTACTATAGCCTTGTAGTGTAGTTTGATATCAGGTAGTGTAATTCCTGCAATTCTGTTGTTCTTTCTCAAGATTGCTGTGGCCATTCATAGTGTTTTGTGGTTCCATATAAATTATTGGAAAAGTCTTCAAATAATTTTCACAGGTCTGAATTACAGGAAGGTAGTTTTAACTCTCTAGAAACATTTTATTTTATTTTTTACTGTTTTGTAACATGAATCTTTTTCTGAATCTGTGCTTTTTATTTTCTCTGCTCTAAGTACTGGCTGTATTTTACTTAATTTTATGTAACATTAGATTTTGTAAGATCAAGAACAGTTTTAACACAAATAGTAAAAGGAATCAAATATGCCTGAGCAAATGTAATACAAATATAATGTGATACATGTAACACAATTTAAATTACTTAAGCAGGAGTTTCTTTATAATGAATATATAGAAAACACAAAAGCACAATTTACTGAAATGTAATTCTAATCAAAACATTGTGATTGAGAAAATAAGCACTTCATTAAAAATGTTTGAGACCTCTTTTGTGCTAATCATTCTGCTAGAATATGAGAATACAGTTGTTACATTTTAAAATCTAACATTAATTAAATATCTAGTTAATGTTTCATATGCCTTTTTGGAATCTAGAGGGACTTTTGTGACATTATTTAAAATCATCTCAAGAAGAACTTTCAGTAAGTTTTAATGTTCTTTAATAAAGCTTATTTGATCTTAGAGTTTTGTCGAAAGTGTGATTGCACTTTTCAAAATCACCATGATAAGATGTGTATATTTGAATTTATTGCTATGACTTTCCCTTTAGATGAAATGTATGGGGTATTTTAGATCTAGACCTTGGATGACTTTTTCTTTACTATCAAAAATATGACAGAGGCAGACTTTGAAGGACAAAACACAGTCTGAAGAGTGTGGGTTCTTGTGAGCCAGTGTTATACTGGGTATTTTTATAAGTATTAGTTTGTAAGACTTTATAAGTATGGAAAGGCAGAACTGTCTTCCATCCTGTGTAGTTACTGATAATTTATGATACTTCATATGATGATTTAAAAATTTATTATTATTCAAAAAATTTTATATAGATAAAGTGAAGAAAAAAGTTGTATGTTAAAAAGTAAGGACTGATTCATCTCTTAAGATTTAGGTGTCCATTAAGTACAATGTTAAAGGTGAAAAAAACCAACAGGGAAATCAATAGATTCTTAATTGACCATTTTGTGAAAAACACATAAAGCAGCATTACGTTTCAACAGGTATTGAATGGACTTTCTTGCCCTGTCCTTCCCAAATGTTAACCTTCATGACTTCACTGCACTTAAAAAAAATCTTTTGTCTGTACTTTCTTTAATTTCCTTGTCATTAAGTGTTAGTATGTCTGAATCCTTTTTTGTTCTTTTCAAAAATTTCTGAGTATTTATAATTTTGTTGTTTAAGAAGGTCCCCATAGAGAGTCCTGGAAGGCAGATGATCACAGATACAGGCAGACATGCAAGGCGTCCTGTAGGCAATCAGAAACATAGTGAAGTTAGTATTAAATTGCGAAGGAAAGCCTCCTGTTGGAGAAAGAGTATTCATTCATGGGGTAAATGATGTCTGTTTCTGCTGTTGTTTATCCTGGTAACACAGTAAAAATTTTTTTTGCCATGGAACACATAGTTGGACCATGTGTCAACTGTCTTTGAAGTGTGTGTACTGTTTGCACTTTCTGGGCAGCGTGCAAGTCTTGCTTCTTACTCTGAGGTGTTTTTCACCATCCAAGATATATTCCTATACAAGTGATTTAAATCGTGTACATGGTATTGTGATTTGTGAGTAGCATGCATTTGCAAACATTCTCCAAAGTCCTGGAATCTTAGGCTGAGATACCTTAGAAAACTTCTAGTCTAATGCTTGTGTTTTAGGTGAAGGAGCAGAGTCAGAGACTTTAACTGGCCAAATTCTCATTGTAGCAGAGCTAGAACTAAAACCCAGGCGTCCTCTACCAGTCTGATACATTTAATCAGTTGTGTTATGTGGCTAGTTTATTGTGGTTTAATATGCTAGTATGCTATCTGACCTCCGTGGACCCTTTATTGATTTTTTTGTGGGTGTTTGAAACCTCTCTATGCTCATCAAACCCAACCAAACCCTGTTCCTAGCATTCCCAGCAGATGTCTGGGCAACAACAGATAGACTGACAGATCCTCAGTTTCTTTTTACTCTTCTTTATAGCCTACACATTGTTAATCTTGACACTTGAAAAATAAATGAAGGTCTCTTATTTTTTCATTAATATGAATTCACCTATACATTCATTAAGTAAAAATTTATGGAACAGTCAGAGTTCCACGGTGAGTGATAATAGACATGGTCTCTATTCTCACAGAACTTCTAGTCTAGAGGAGGAGATACACTATAATCACCTAATTAACTGATGAGAGACTAATTGCAGGAGCTAAAGGAAGGAGCACATTTCCATGATTGTCTGTAATAAAGGAGACTGATCTGAACTGTAATCAGAGAGAGCTTCTCTAAGGAAACAACATGTGAACTGCCATCAGAGTTAACAGAGCTCAGGGCTGGGTGTTGGGGCATTCTTGACAGAAAAAGTAGAATTTTTCCTTGTGGTAGGAGAGAGTATGAGCAGGCAGACACTGAAATAAGGCCACTGAATGGAGGGTTGAGGGCTGCATGAGGCCTGAGAGGTAGGCCAGGCTGGCCAAGTGATGAGCGCCTTACAGGGCACCTCAACATTTTAGATGTTATGCTAAGATGAAGAGGCGGCCTCAGTTTTGTCTCTAATGGTAATCATGTATGCTTATACCTACAATTGTTTTTCACTATTTCACATTGAAAGGCTTTAGAGAAGGAAGAAATGTATCCTGTAGAGCGTGTATGACACTCTCCCACTGTTGGTTGGCAGGTTGCATGTGATAGATTTGGGCTTAGCACTGACATGGAATTATTATAGCCAAGGGGCCATTGCCCCAAATGAAAAGAGACAGTGAAGCTGTTATGGACTTACCTCTTTTGGCTGTGCTGATACATTTGCTAAGCCAGAGATAATGCTCAGTTGTTTAAAATTCAGTGTTTTAAATGTTAAAGATATATAGATGGTGTTCATTCAACTTCTGGCCAACATGGAAGCATAGGTAGATACACTTTGCCTCCTTGCACAGTCAAAAGGAGGACAACATCAAATTTAAAAACAAAAAACAACCACAACTGCCAGAAAATTGAACTGTATGGAAGTCTGACAACCAAGGAGTTAAAGAAGAAACATTCTCAGACCAGTAGGAGGGGCAGAGACAGGCAGCCAGAGTATAGAGGACATGCAGCAAGGTAGTGGCTGGAGGACCAGGCAGTCCCACATTTGCTCATGGATAGAATGGTAATTTTCCACTTTACATCTATTGTTAACTTTGAGAATTCCGTTTATACCGAGAATCAATATGTACACTTATTATGCTATATAAAAGTTATATTTTGTCTTAAGTTTATGCTGATCAGTTTTTTTAAAGAGAAGTCCCAAGATCATTGGGAAAGGGAAGAATCAGGTGGCTCAGGACTTAGAGGACATAAGGGCTGGTGAGAGCATTGCATTGGGATGGACCCTCCAGTGGACACCTTGAAAACCTTTTACCCTGGGACAAGGTGGACTAGAAAGTCTCTAACCAGGGAAAGACCTAAGATTAGCTTGTTCTGACTGCAAGTAGGAAGAAAAGGTCTCCCATGAGAAATCTAAACCAAATTTGTATCTCAAATAGGTGTAGAGTCCAAATCTATACTACTTGCATTGTGGAGCATGAGAATCAGTCTGTGTGTGTTTGTATGTATGTGTGTATGTATGTGTGTATATATGTATGTATGTATGTATGTATGTATCTATCTATCTATCTATCTATCTATCTATCTCCTTCCCTCCGTTTGTCCTTGGAGTACTTGGAAGAAGAAAGCACAAATCCATACAAAGATGTCAGTTTTGCCGATCAGGCCAAAGGAATTCCTACAGTGGAGTTAAAAAAAAAAAAACCCTGATAACTGTGTATTAGTATAAATCAATCAATTCATTACACAAATGGGAACACTCAACTATAGAGAAGAATCCTCATCATTACAAACGAGAGGAATTAATACATTAAGAAAGTGAAATAATGCAGCAGCCTAGAAGACATTGTGCAATAATATGTTTTAAAAGGTTAGTGATATAAAAGAAGGGTTTGGAATCATAAGGAAATAATAAAATACTTTGAGAATAAAGGGAATATTTGAAAAAGAACCACATGAAATTTTCATTAATAGAAGAATAGTCACTAAAATTCACATTACTGTAGCCAGGTGAAGCAGTAAACTTGACACAGCTTGAAGCTCAAATATGGGACAGAGGAAATTATCCATAATCTGGTCAAAGCTTAAAGAGGTGGAGAGTAGGAAAGAGATTTTAAGTGACCCCGAGGCTGTGCTGAGATGGTCTAACACAATTCTGATAGGAGACCTAGGCAGTGTTTCTAAGACAATGAGTTAATTGTTTGGGGATGTAGACACAGTTTAATCATAGACTTGATACCTTAAAGATTTTGCTGACGTGAAAGTATCATAGCAGAATTAAATGATAATTCACTTATAAAGTAACTTAAAAGTAAATAGTAATAACTTAGTACAATTATGGAAATCTTTCAAAATTACTGTCATGTGGTACCTTGTACGTGTAAGTGCTCAACAAACACCTGTTGAAAGGATGAACGAATGAATGCAGGTGCTGCCTCTGTCTTACTGAGAGTTTCAGGTTCTTAATAGCTTTCAGAAAAGGTCAAATAACTTCATTTATAAACTATTCTGCCTTACTCATGTTCAAATTCTTACAGCTAATTGATACAAGGCATTATTAATTCATTCTTCCTATCATGAAATCTTGGTATTTCCTCTATTTATTCACATAATTTTGAACTACCAATAGGTGACATTGAATGCCTGTTAGTTGCCCTGCCCTCTGCATCATTTTGAATACCAAGTCTAGACGTTGGAACTTTTCCTTTTTCTATACCTGTTTTCCTTCTTTGACTATATAGATCATGCCTCTTATATGATTGAACATTGCTAGAGTCTATTCTTGTCAAAAAAGTTTAATTTTGGGGGGATACCAATACCAGCATGAAATATTACATGGAAAAGTTATCTTTAGTAGTGCTCAAATATACATCTTTTTAAAAGTCTTTAATCTGAGTAAACAGAAGAAAGTACACTGCTTTCATCAAGAAAAATATAAATTACTTATTTGGAAGTAAGGCTATTCAGCAATTAATCCTTTTATGTTTTCAGAATTCAGCTGTGGAAATGCTTTTGTCAAAACAACTTCCTCTCAATGTTCAAGAAAGCATGAAAACCACTGAAGATGAGCATAAAGTTAATGAGCTGCAAAATCAACCTTTAGAATTAGATGTTATGTTAAGAAATGAACAATTAAAAGAGATAGAGGTAAGGAAACAAGAAAAACACTGGCAACATGATTGCGTTACTTATCCAGTGCAATACAATATATTTTAATTACCAAAAACTTGCTTGCACCGAGTGAAAAGTCTTATTTAACCTTTGCCAGATGATCAATTTGGTAACTATATAATTATGTACTAATCAGCAAGTTGTATAAATCTTTCCATTTAAAAAGTGGGAGAGTTTAATGAACATTAGTGTTCTTTCTGTTTCATAAAGTTCCTAAAAACTTACTTAGTAACAAAATTTAGACATCCTTGCTTGTCATTCCTTTTTGCTTAGTCATATCTGTCTTCTGATTCTGACAAATTCCTTTTATTTTTCCAATTATCAACATTATTGGGTACTGTTTCTTTGTTTTTACAGCTCTGTTTACACAGCTGCGTTTATGTATGTATAGCTGTGTAAAAAAATCTAACAGTGCAATTATGGCCCTTACAATTTTAGCTAAGTTTATAGAATAGGATAAATGTATATAAGTGATAAAAATAAAGTAAATCTTCAACACGGCAGAACCTTTTAACACAATAAGGTGATCTAATTGCTATTAAACATTAGACCAATGGAGAATTTCAGTTTACATTTTAATATAATTCAAGTGAAAAAATCTTTTCAGTGTCAGGACTTAACGGTCCTCTGTATGCAAATGAAACCTTTACATCTTGGGATAGAGTACATTATTGGAAGGAAGGAGGATGGGAAACAAAATGAATGAGTGAATGAATGAGAGAGTGAGTGAGTGTATACTTACTGATTTCCTCAACATGTTTGTAGGAACTATACACCCAACTGGAAGCAAAGAAAGCAGCCATTGAACCACTGGAACAAACCGAATATCCCAACACAGCAGAAACGAGTGCGTTGGCCGTCCACAGTGCGGGGAATTCAGTGCAGCACTTGGACAGTCTGCTGCAGGCACTTATTACTCTGAAGAACAATAAAGAAAGCCAATACTGTCTCCTTGAAGATTTTCAGGGACATCTCGCTGCAGTTGAATCCTCGTTGAAAGCCTTGTTGACAGAAACGGAAAGTCTAAAAGCGTAAGTGCAGGAATTTAGGACTTGCATTCATTTTATTCAAGCACAGGCCCTCGAACAGTCCCAGGGGTTTATGAGTTTTACTATGAAGGATATTTCTACAGTATGGAAATTAATTCCATATGGAAGCCATTGAAGAAACTCCATTGGTTTTGTACAGAAAATATACTTATATTAATTTTATAATTAAATTATATTAATTTTGCAAACTAATTTGTTAAATAAGTAATTCATGGTACAAAGACCTGCAAAATATGTTAAAGTTCTGTGGAATTTAGTGTTCTTTGGTCAAGAATTTATTCTAAACTGTGGGGTGAAAACATGTATACAGTTGTTTAGCATCAACATCATTGGTTTAAATTGTTAGGAAGATATTTACTGTGTATGTACTGTACTGGTTTCTTTTGAAACAGATGCACTCCTGCCCTGACTGGTGTGGCTCTCATTTGGGCACTGTCCTGCAAAGCGGAAGTTCAGTCCCTGGTCCGGGCGTGCACCTGGGCTGCGTTTTTCGTAGGACAGGCAGCTGATCGTGTTTCTCACTCACGTCTCTCCCTCTTCCTCCCTGCTTCCCTTCCCTCTAAAAATAAGTACAAATCTTACAGAAAATAAAATAGATGCATTCCTTTTGGCTTTGAAAGTGATGGTACTTTACAGGTTACAGAATACTTTTACATACATTGTTCCCTTCCCTCTTCATTCTTTTTCTGTGGTTCTGAATTTTATAATACTTACTTTATAAGTGAGCCCTCTACATTGTCACGAACTAATCAAAAGCTATGATAAACAAGATTCTGAACTTTATTTTAAGGACAGAGTGCTCTTACAGACAATCTAATCTTTTCTTCTGTGAATTCAAAAAAGAACTAATTTCTTTTGATAACATCTAGCCTTTGGTTGATAAGTAATAAATATTAACAAGCTCTTTTTTTTCCCTAGGGGACCACTGGACAGTGCAACCTATCTGGCCAAAATTCAAAAATTGCTGGCATCAGTAGAAAAAGAGAAAGAGTCTTTAAGCACAATAAAAATTGAATGGGAAAGTTTATCAAACTATCTGACTGACATGGATAAGAAGTTGTTGGAAAGCCAGGTCAGGCGACTTGAACATGCATGGAAACAAGTAGAACAACTGGTTCAAAAGAAATATTCGCAGCACATGGTGGAACATGAGGAATTGACGTTTCTCCTGAGTGAGATGCACAACCTGGCCGTTTCTCTGCAGCAGCGGCAGCGGCATCTCCAGTTAAAGCTGAGCTCTCCGGAAGGACAGGAAGGGAGCCAAAGCATGGTTGCCTTGGCCACTGACCTCCAGGCTATCAAGCATAGCTTTTCCATTTTAAAGGGGCGAGCTGAACCTCAGATGAAGAGGATTTGGGGAGAAAGAGAAAAGAAGGTTTTGGAAGATGCAGTCAGTACTTTGCAGAAGCAGTTGGAAGCATCAGAGCCATTAAACACAGAGGTGGAGAATGAGATCAAGAAGTGTGCAATAAGGAGCAAGGTGAAAGAGGCTGTCTCATGGGTGAAGAATCTGTCGGGTGAACTCGTTCCTATGATTTCCCTTCTACCAGATGACATTCTTTCACAGATCAGAAAATGCAAAGTGACGCATGATGGCATTCTGGATAAACAGCGGGCCGTGGAGTCATTGTTTGAAGAGGTCCAAGAGCATATTCCCAACCTGACAGCACATGAGAGCGATGAATTAAATAACCTCCTCCAGGACTTACAAGATCAATGCCAAATGCTCATTTTAAAATCAACGCAGCGATCACAGCTGTTAGAATTTAAATTGGAAGAAAGAAGCAAATTTGCTGCAGTAATAGGGAAGGTTCAGCTTTCACTTCAAGGAAATGAAGCACTGGTAATTCCCAAGGTGGAAACAATCTCCACAGAAGCTGAACTAGAACATCAGCGTGTCAGGTTGATGACTTCTCAGAAGGAACTGCAAGAAATTGAGAGGGTCATCACAACACATCTTCAGGAGCTAACAGATGTCTCTAAGGATCTAAGTGTGTTTGAAAAATTATTTCTTGATAATCAATTGAAAAATCTTAAGGCCAGAGCCAACAGAACACAAAGATTCATTCGGAATAAATGTAATGAAGTAGAACACAAGATAAATTTTTCCAGAGAATTCCATGAACAAACATCTGTGCTTCAGAAGGAGCTTGATAACATACAACACAGTGAACTGCTACTAAGTCAAGAAATAAATCAGGATGTTAAAGAGGGGTTCTGTCATCTTCAAGACCGACTCACTGGTGTCCAGTCTAGCATCCAACAAGTGCTGAAACTCAAAGAAGTGCTGGACTGTATAGGGCTCAACTGGGATTGTTCCCAACTTAATATATTACAATCCCAAGTGTTTGAAAAAGAAAAGGAACTGGAAGAAAAAATTAAGCAGTTGGACACATTTATGGCTGAATATAGCAAGCATCAAGCATCACTAAGTAAATTGAGGGCAATGGAACTGAAAATTAAGAAAAGGGCTGAAGCAATACTGAAAACCACTAATACTTCACCAGAAAGCCATCTGCTCAATGCTCAGATTTTGAATCAGAGAATTGAGAAAGCCATGTGCTTATATCATGAGATAATAAAGAAATTAAGTGAGAATAAGGCCTTTGATAACTCCTTCAAAGAGGAAGAAATACAGCAAATAAAGCCTTATGCAGAAGAAAATAATAAATTACAGAAAGTTCTCCAAAATATGATACTAGAATCCCGACAGAAAGAAATGGATGAAAAGAGTTTTCAGGACAAACTGGAAAATTCCCTACATGTTTTGAACCAGATAAAATCTCAGTTACAGCAGCCTTTACTTATAAATTTGAAAATTGAACATATTCAACAGGAAATGGATAATTGTGAAGTGTTTCAAGAACAAGTTCAGGCAGAAATGTGTAGCATTAAAGCTGTAACTGTTACTGAGCAGCAAACAGAGGAAAACTCTTCTGAAGCTGGTGACGTGGAGACAAAACTACATGACTTTGAAGATCTTACCATTCAGCTTCGTGCAAACATTGATTTGCGGACAGTAAGTTTTGTTTTGTTTTTTTTAATAAAGTGGTTAATGTGTCTGTTTTTATTTCATGATTTTATGTTTTGCTCTAGTTAATACCTGCACTTCTCAAAAAGTTACAGATTTTACCGGAACATTCTCCACAGGAGAATAGCCATTTAGACAAGTTGCTAAGAGCCAGTTTATAATCCTGACTCATTCCACATCTAAATAGAATGCCTTCCGATTTCGAAAGGACGAGTTGGACACCTTTATTTCTATATCCCTAATAACCTCTGTTGCTCAGGTCAAGGTTTTTGTTTGTGTTCTAGAACTAAAAGGACATAGCAGGAGAAATATGATGTGGAGGAAAAAAACACAAAATAATGATATTTACTTAAAAGTTACAGTGAACTAAACATTTTACCTTGAACCATCACAGCAGCTCTGTGAAGTGGGAGCTATTACTAGCCCCATTTTAAAATCAGGAAATCAAAGTTCAGCCACATCAATAATTTTCTCAACCCTTGCATCTATAACAGAACCACGATTCAACTTGAGGTCTGTCTGATTGTAGAACAGGAGTCATCAAATTGGGGCCATTGCACCTGATTTTGTCAATCAAATTTTACGGGAACACAGCCCTGCTCAATTATTTTAGGGATGGTCTGTGCTGCTCTGTGCTCTTTCAACTGGTACTTAACAAATGCTGAGCAAATTGAGTACTACTCTATTTCATTTTTTTATTGCTGTATAGTTGACATATATTTTAATATATTAGTTTTGTGTGTACAACATAATTATTCTGTCTTTGTACATATTATGAAATGACCACAATAAGTCTAGTTAACATCTGTCACCACACAAAGTTATAAAATATTTTTTCTTGTGATGAGAATTTGTAATGTCACCTGGTAGAAGGGAAATTGTGGGGATGAGTTCACCCGACAGATTCTTCACCCGTAAGACAGTCTCTTTCACTTGTTCCTTACTGCACGCTGCTCGATCTCATTTTCTGCCTCTGTGTTTAATGGCTCCGATGCTTCCAACTGCTTCTGCAAAGTATTGATTGCATCTTCCAAAACCTTCTTTCCTCTTTCTCCCCAAATCCTCTTTATCTGAAAAGACTTGATACTGAATTTTTAAGATCTGCTCTCTTAGCAATGTTCAGATATGCAATACAGTATTAAATATAGTTGCCATGTTATACATTACATCCCAAGGCATATTTATTTTATTAGTAGAGGCTTGTAGCTTTTGACCTGTTCCACTCATTTCAGCCCCCGACCCCTGCCTCTGACAGCCAAAAATCTGTTCTCTGTGTCCTTCTGTACTCGATTTTAGTGCAGTTTCTAGAAATAATGTACATAAATCCCCCAAATCGGATGATTAGAGTTGGACTGGAAGGAACCTTTCAAGTTAATTATTTCAACTATTTGTTATTTCAGTAACAAGGCAATAAGTGGTGTGCTGAAAACTAAAGTTAGTTTTCAGCCAATAATTTAAAAACACTGGAGGCCTGAGGTTTTTAATTTTCTTTTCATCTTTTTTTCCCCAAGTGTTGATTAAGGTTCTATACGTTAAATATACTCCATTGTTTAATTCATGTCTAATACAAGAGTTTTAGAGTAGGAACATAATATCGTTAGACATGATTCACAAGATTTACTTTTGAATTTAGATTAGATTTCCTTAGCAAATCTCGGAACAATTTTTCTTTGTGTAAACCTTTTTAAATACTAGGCAAAATAAAAATATGAGATGCTAACTCTTCTAAGACCTAGAAGTATATTATGAATATACCACACAAATTCAAGAATGACAAAAAATTCCATAAGTCTGACAATTTTTCATAGCATTTAATCTCCTTTTCCCCCAGAATGTCTTGAATGATGCTTATGAAAATATGACACACTATAATGAGGCAGTCACCAGGGCAGTGGGGATCATCAACGACCTTGAAGCCATCGTGGCATCCCATAGAGTAGACCTTGAAAACCCAGAAGAATCACTGGAGATGCCTCGCTGGAAACAAGAGGAACTGGAATCCATCGTAGCAGACATCCAGGACCTCACCGAGAAACTGGGGACCATATCCAGCCCTGAAGCCAAACTACAACTTCAGCGTACTTTACAGGAATTAGTTTCTAAGAACTCAGCCCTGAGTGAGGCAGTCAAAGTAAAGGAAGTGAAAACAGAAAGGTAGGTACTTATTTCTGAAGGTAATAATGCATTAAGAACATAATACAAATTTCTTTTCAATTAACATGTACACAGAAATAATTTGGAAAATATGGAGAAGTTCAAAAAATACTCTGTAAAGAAAACCACAACAAATATTTTATTGTACTTAATGTATTTTTTCTCATTTAATATTGAGTACATATAACAGAATTTCTATGAGTCTGCATATGGTATAAAGAATAATGGTATGCCCTGGCTGGTGTAGCTCAGTGGATTGAGCGTGGGCCTGCGAACCAAGAGATCATGGTTCGATTCCCAATCAGGGCACATGCCTGGGTTGCAGGCCAGTTCCCAGCCAGGGACGCACAAGAGGCAACCATACATTGACATTTCTCTCCCTCTCTCCTTCCCTTCCCCTCTAAAGATAAATAAATAAAATCTTTTAAAAAAAAAAAGAATAATGGTACAACAAACAGCCTTAAACCCAAAGGTTCAAAGATAAACACCATAACTTTTGAATTCTCTTTTATGTTCCTTCCCTCTCCTTTTGGAATAACAGTACCAATCCTTATCCTAAATATTTATCATTTCCTTGCTTTTCAAATGTTTTTACTATGTGTTTGTATTCTGTTTCCATGTATGTGTATTCTTGTATAACTTCATTTATTTTAAATTCATCATGTGATCCTGAAGTTTACTGTGTTTTGCCATGTATAATGTACACTTTTTTGCCCAAATTTTTGAGGAAAAAATAAGTATGTGCGTTATACATGGGTATAATGATTATATACCATTAGTATAATAATCCTGTGTATAATGTGCACAAAAATGTGTGTGTGCATTATACACAGCAAAATATGGGTATTTGTGTTTTTTTCCATAGTAAAATTCAGTCACTCAGCTATTGATAGACATTTGGGTTGTTTCTAGTTTTTGCATTCACAAATACTTCTACCGGGAACATTTTTACATGTCAGAGCTTCCCCTAAGTACATACCTAGAATTGTGGTTGCCGGGTCACACAGCTTAAATTTTTAATTCCAAATGATTTTATTCATTTTGTTTAGTCAAACCAGTAGCATGTTAGTGTTACAATTGTCCCATATCCTTGCCAGCATTTGGTGTTGTGGGATTTAATTTTTGCCACTCTGATGAGTCAGAAGTGATATTTTATTGTGGTTTTAGTTTGCATCTCTATTATTGTTAATGAATTTGAGCCTCTTTTAAAAATTTTGTTCTTGGTTATTTATATTTCCTCTCTGAAGAAATACCCATTCAAGCTTTTACCCAATTTTTGTTGGGTTGTCCATCTTTTTCTCATTAGTTTGAAGGAGTCTACTCCATACAAAGGGGTTTCCTCTCACGCACCCATCATGGTGTGAGGGCCGGGCTTTACCCCTGTCACCAGCTTTCCAGGAGAAGGGCAGTGAGACTGAACTGCAGCAAATGCCCTCCAAGTGAAAACGGCCCCAGAGCTTAGCTCACATCTCCGTACTTTCATGTTCGCTGAGTGTGGGGCCTCTAAATATTTCTTCACTCCTTGCCAGTTTATTATTGTGTTTTCAGAATTAAAAAATACTTGATACTGAATTTTTCATTGTTTTCAGTGGGGGAGTTAGGCTGTACCTATTTCGGATACATAATTCTATTTATAATTGTTTTTCAATGTGTCACAACATTTTGCTGTATAAAAAATATGCTGCCTTATTTTACTTTATAATTTGAGCTCTTTTTCTTATTGTAACAAGAGCTCCATAAAAATAATTAGAATTTCTATGTAATATTTTATAAAATGGATTGTTGTAATTCACTCACCTGTATCTTTGGTTAATAGTCTAATAAGTAAAAAGATTTTACAATACAAATATTTTATCAGTTTTAGGTTAAAAATTCCTTACATTATATTCAGATTAATTCATTAAGATAAATTGCAAAAGTCTAATTAATGGGTCAAAAGATATGAACATTTTAAAGGCTAAATGGCTCTCTACAAGAATTGTCCCTGTTTATACCTTATTCGTAGCACTGAAGAATGCAGTTTTCAAAGTTAAGTGTTTTGAGAATAGTCCTACTTACCTGTTAAAGTTTTTATTGAAAGCCTTATGCAGGTCCCTGTGAGCAGAAGGTAGTCAATGAAATTTTATTGAAATACATTGAATAACAAAAATAGAATTACATTCTGGGTTTTTTAAAATTAATGTTCAAATTTATCCTGGGAAGTTGAGAATTTATTGCACTAAATAAAGTTTAATATTCCTTTTTTCCTCATTCACTAGGTGTCTCGAGACTTACAAATGCTACCGAGAGCTTAAAGAGAAAATTGGCAGTGACCTCAGCCAAATGGGAGCAGTGCTTGGGCAGTGCATGTCCCCACTGCCAGTGTCTTACAAAGAAGCCTTGGAACGCTTGGAGCAGAGCAAGGTAATAATGGTGTCTGTGAGTCTCCAGTAAGACTGGGTGCAAAAAAAAACAAAAAAACGCGCAGAACGCTGGTGAAGGCAGCCGAGAATGTGGCTGTTACAACCCACAGAAACCTTCACCCTGACTTGTACACTCAAGAAAATTCATTCAACCAAACGAGGGTAAATGAAGCAGTGGTTCTGAGAGAATTAATAGTTGGGTTCATGGGACAGCCTTCTGTCTTATAGCATGCTGTCCTAATTGACCACTTTCTCTAAAGCTTTATCTTTTACATCATTATTTTGTTAGTTGTTGCTGGACCAGTGGCATGGGATTTAATGCAGCTATCCTACGTGTTAAATTCTGGTTACTTCTTGTACTCTATTACCAAGCAATCTTAGTTTTTGCTTTTTTTCTTCTGTTAGAGTCCATGGTATTATGTTATTAGGATTTGGATGAGAGCATTCTGAATCATCTGTGCATAACACATCACCCTAAAACAAAACACAAAAACCAAAACTGAAATAAAGCTTTGGCCATTGATACAGCAAGTATTGTGCAAATTGACTGCCTAGTATAATATGAGATTTACAGTATAATAAGAAAATGAACTTCTAGGATATTGACCTTTGAAAACATTCTTGCTTGGAAAAATTGGTTTATGGGTCATTATTTGTTCCCCCAGTCTCAAATTCACATGCAATACAATAGAGAATTCTCACTTGTTTCAGATTGGCCTTCAAAGACACTAAAAAAAAGAGGTGATGAAATATTTGTGGGTGCTTTAAATCATTTATTGTTCAAGATTTTTAAAAGTTGATAACTTTCAGAAAAATTCATAGACTTTATATTCCTCCTGTCCTTTTTCTTGCCGAAGGCCTTGGTGTCAAATCTTACATCAACTAAAGAAGAGTTCATGAAACTACGACGGGTCCTCAGACACCTGAGCCGCACAGTCACAGATAACGATGGCCTCGGTCTGCTCAGAACCACAGCGGCTCTGTGGGAGAAGTGGCTGAGTGCGCTGGAAGCCGCCGAGGAGTGGGAGATGTGGTGTGAAGAACTGAAGCAGGACTGGAAGGCTGTCAGCGAAGGAGTAAGTGGCTCCTTTCCAACAGTCAAGCCGTACAGTTTTCTTAACAAGTGTCATTTAAATTGTTTTATTACTTTTATATTGTTTTTATTTACAACGAGTCTTCAACCTCTATCATTTGTTTGCATCACATATGTGTTACACATAAATGTGTATAGAGGCAAGGTCCTAACATCAGCTCCGAGAAATGATACAAAGTTTTTTATAATACTGGAATATTTTTTGGTGTCAGATAATGCTTAGAAATAAGTGACTACTTATTCATTCAAACTTTAAAATCTTTTTTGTGCAGATAAATTAAATCCTTTTTAAAATAACTGTCTCTACCTGGCACTAAAGGTTAGAATTAGGAAGTATTCATAATAACCAACTACTTTGGAAATTGACTGTAATAGTTAAGTAAGGAAATTAACTAGTTGCAAAGTATGGGTCTAAAAATGTCTGATTTTTTTCTGAAAACTGCCTCAAAGAAACTTCTGTGATATATACATCAATCACACATGTTAATTTAGTTATGCTTCAGAACTTACACATCACATATATTTAGAAAAGAAAATTTAAAATAGTGTAGAGGCTTCCTTTCTGCACGTTTTTGTGTTCAGGCTGTGTGGCTGTTCTTCTGAGGAGGGTTGTGGAATTTGCAGGCGTGGAACCTGTGGGTCTGGAAGGCTGACTAGGACGTGTGGAGGGTTGAAAGGAGGAGCAGGAGGTACCGATGGACAAGGAGGTTCCTTCCGGTACACATTTCATGGAGATCCTCATGCCACATTTGCAGATTTTTCAGAGGTTCCAACCTCTTTTGAAATTTTCTTTGGAAGACAGATGGGTAGTGGTAGAAATTCTGAAGAAATGGAAGTAGATGGAGATCCTTTCAGTTCATTTGGACTCAGCATGAATGGATATCCAAGAGACAGGAATTCTGTGGGGCCATTTCATCTCAAACAAGACCCTGCAGTTATTCATGAACTTAGAGTATCACTTAAAGAAATATATAGTGGTTGTAGTACATGGATGAAGATTTCTCAAAAAAGGTTAAACCCTGATGGAAAGAGTTATAGATCTGAGGACAAAATTCTCCCTATTGAAATTAAAAAAGGGTGGAAAGAAGGCACCAAAATTACTTTTCCAAGGGAAGGAGATGAAACTCTATAACTAGTGTTCTAGCAGACATTGTTTTTTATTATTAGAGATAAAGATAACCCATAATTTAGAAGGGATGGATCAAATATAATGTATCCTGCTAAAATTAGTTTATGAGAGGCAGTGCATGGCTGTTCAGTTAATGTGCCAATAATGGATGAAGACCTGTGTCAAGAAATGGTATTGTGAAACCTGGAATGAGAAGAATTGTTGGATATGGGCTGCCATTTGCAAAAAATCCTGACCAATATGGTGCCTTCTTTAAAAAAAAAAAAAGATTTTATGTATTTTTAAAGAAGAGAAGGGAAGGAGAAAGAGAAGGAGAGAAACATCTATGTGTGGTTGCCCCTTGCGTACCCCCTACTGGGGACCTGGCCTGCAAGCCAGGCGTGTGCCCTTACTGGGAATCAAACTGGCAACCCTTTGGTTTGCAAGCCAGCCCTCAATCCACTGAGCCACGCCAGCCAGGGCCATGGTGACCTTCTAATAGGATTTGAAGTGTCCTTCCCTGATTCTGTATCTTCATCATCCAAAGAAGAACTTAGGAAGCACCTTCCTGCCTCATAGAATGAAAACTTTGTTTCCCATATTTTGATAAGGCACTGAAAATGTAAAAGGATTGGCAGTTTACTGATGCAGATGTAAATTCTGTATAAAGACATGTAAATTATTTTGAAGGTTCATTAAATTCCATGAATAGATACAGGTCAAATAAATAGGCGAAAGGGATTTTTACAGTTAGAGATGAGGAGAAACCATTCACTCCATTTTGTTTCACTTCTCCAAAGTCAGAAATTTTTAGTATTTTGCTTACATGTAGAATTTGATTTTGTGGAGTTGGTAGATATATTTCTAATAAAATAGTAGACTATGCAAGTACTTTATTTCTTATATCTTTACATTATCAGTTTGGTAGGTTCTCATTTATAATGGAAATTTAAATTATTAAGCTATGAATATGACATGTGTTTCTAAAAAATAAAAACCTGGGTCATTTGGAAATGGGATCAACTAGATTTAAATCACGATCTGAGGTGCTGCTCTAGGACTGGTACCCATAAAAGAATGTCCTCGTGCATGTTTCACCATTTCGATTTTCAAAATATGCTGTAGCATTTGTTAATAACGTAGTTGTAATGTTCTTAAGGTAGACCTTTTCTCCATAAAAAGGAAATTAATGGCAATTTATCTCTTGTGGAAATCCCAATTGCCTAAGCTACTGATATTTTAGAAAAAGGCTGTTTTTAAAATGACATGTAATTTTATGCAAGTTGACTGCATATCTTGGACTTAGTAAATTATAGGCACATTTTACTGTCTGCTACTTTAAACTAATTTGTTTACTAATAAGCATATTTTTAGAGGAAATGTTACTTGGAATTAATTTTCCAATTACGCAGTCTTTTGTAACTTATAATATACTACATGTACCATATGCAATTTCCCAAAAAAGAATAAACTGCCACTATGGTGTTAAAGCAAAATATGGGGAAAGTAAACACTAACTGCTACTTATGAATGATGTTGCTACTACTCGTTATGCATATAAATATTTTACTTTTTCATATGCATAGGTCGCATTTCTTAGGTGTCTTAATTTTTAAATATATTTACATCAAAATTTTTTTTAAATAAAATAGCATAGAATTATCTTAGGGTTCTCTTTAATTCTTTAATCTTTCCAAAGGCCCAGGTATAAATGAGGTACAAATCAGAACATTAAATGAAAATTCTCCTCTCTTATTCATGTCAAAATCCCTCCTGAATTTACTTAAAAGAGAAATACACTGATCGGTACTTCATTAGAGGTAGGACACAGGTTTCGGTTTTTAAATGTTTAGTGCTATCGTATTTTCTTGCTTAAAACTTGTTATTCTTGGAAATGAGTATCGTTTTGGTGGTGCTGGTGGAGTTCCATTAGTAAACAGTCTCTCGAATGCTAAAACTCTAAGAAGCATTGTGCAGTATGCCTTTAGCTGGACTGCTGGCCTCCAGTTCTTTCCCGTTCAGCGTGCCACCATCTGTTGAGTTCCTACAGTAGGTTATGTGCCTTGCTAAGACCACATTTCACACATGATGCCACCACATCCTTGCATTGCCCTCAGGAGTTATTCCCATTTTATTGATGGGGAAACTGAGGCACTAAGCAATTTAAGTTGGCACAAGTCCTCCCAGCCAGTGATTGAGTTATAAGCTTCTGTGGGCTGGGACCACATCTCTTTCATGAACAGCTGTGACTTTAGAATCGTCCAGGGCTTTGTGCTTAATAGGCGCTTAGTAAATATCTCTTGAGTGACAGGTATTCAAACCCAGGTCTAAGGCTAATCCTAAGCTTTCGTTCTTTTTATCTTAATTACATTGTTTCTCTATTGCTATATAACTATTTACAATTATATTTTATTAATTCAGACCACATTCATTTAGATCTTTGTAATTATTCAAAAAGCATTTGACAGTATCTGCCTAACAGAATGTTTTTCAAACAGTAGCAAAAACAAAATCTGTCCTCATGTGGTAACAAAAACTACTAACACTTAATAGGTACTTATAGAACATATGACGACATGCACAGCTCTAAGCTCTTTATGTGTATGATCATTTATCCTCTCAAAAATCCTATGAGGTAGATATTTTTATAGTCCTCATTTTATAGATGAGGAAAGTACGATTTAGTTGTTCACATTCACAAGTGAGTGCCAGAAGTGGCTTCAAACTGACCCTCTGGGGTTAAACTGCTAACCTATCATGTTTATACACATCAGATTGATGTAAGATTTTAAAACAGCTTTTATCCATTCAATAAAAACTGTATCTTCTAAAGACCTGTACATGCAAGGTCATGTTAATATGGTTGGTGAATTCGTATGTGACAAAATGAATGAAGGTTTTGCATAAGTAGATTTTTTTGCATACAATTTTTGCACAAATTTACACTTACAAATTAAAGTCTAATTACATTTACAAATTAAAAATCAATTTAAATTTTGATTAACCCCCTCCCAAGTCTTACCCTTCTGTTTTCTTAAACAGAATTTGCTTCATTTAATGATTCATTTCTGATTATTCAGAATCATCAGCTTATGCTTCAGTGATCATAATGTGCTAGAATAAATCTTTGTCTTCAAAGATAGCGGGAGATACAAAGCTGGCTTCTTCCCCTTGTACCAAAAGTCCACAAGCCTTTCTATGTTAGTGCCTGTTTCTGTTGTTACAGAGTTTTCAGTCTCCCTCACTGTAATTACTTATGGTTTCTTCTCCCTATCTAGACTGTACTTTATAATCAACTGAACTCGAAAGTTCTACAACCAGTTTTTTTTTGAATTGTGTGTCCAAAGAAAATCATCCAGGGGCTGCAGAGCCTCTTGTAGGTATATGATTGGTGCATAATCTTTGTGACAGCTATTTTCCTGATTTGGGGGCTATATTCACCCTTTTTGGTGTAAAGTTTGTTGAATTTTGACAAGTGCGTACAGTCCTGTGGCCACCAACAAAATCAAGATTTAGAATATTTTCATCACCCTAAAAAGTTCCTTTGTGCCTCTGCGTGGGCATCTCCTTCCATCACCTCTGGCCCCGGACAACCATTAATCTGTTCTTACATTTCTGGAATGTCATATAAATGGACTCGGATAGTTTGTGGGCTTTGAGTCTGGCCTCTTTTCACTAAGGGTGATGCATGTGAGATTCATTCATGTTGCTGCTGGTATCAGCAGTTCGTCTCTTTTTATTCCTGGGTAATATTCTACTGCACACATGTACAGCAGTTTGTTTATTCAGTCACAACTTAGAGAATTGCCAGGGTTTTGAGTAAAATTATTGTCCTAATAAAAATTAT
>PVKM010018205.1:0-25235 GCA_004027735.1 Carollia perspicillata
GATATCTGTACTCCCATGTTGATTGCAGCATTATTCACAATAGAGATATAGAAACTATCTATGTGTCTGTCAGCAGATGAATGGATAAAGAAAATGTGGCACATATGTACAACAGAATAGTATTCAGCCTTTAAAAAAGAAATCTTGCCATTTGTGACACCAGAGATGAAAATGCAGGACATTATACCAAGTGCAAAAGGCTAGACAGAGAAAGATACACTGCATGGTATTACTTAAATGTGGAATCTTAACAAAAAAAATAAAGTCAAACATAGAAATAGAGTAGAAAAGTGGTTGCAGTTGAGGGAAATATGAGGGCATTGATAAAAGGGTATATGCTTTCAGTTATAGGATGAATAAGACCTGAAGATCTAATTAATGTATGATATGGTGACCATAGTTGATAACTTAGAATTGTATAATTGAAATTTGCTAAGGAAACTTAAATGTTCTTACCAAAACAAACCAAAAAACAGGTAGATGTGATAGAGTGAGGTGATGGATATCTTAATTAACTTAATTAGAGAAATCTTTCACAATGGATATGTATATCAAATCATTACATTGTACACTCTAGTTATCTTAAAATTTTATTTGTCAATTATACCTCAGTAAAGCTGGGGGAAAAGAGGAAAATAAAAACAAAAAACAAAAATGAAGAAATAATGGAACAAAGACTGTATGTGAGCCTCACAGCTAAATATATTAACTGTCTTGCTCTCTACCAGAAAAAAAGTCATCAATCCCTGTATTAATTACTTGGGATCCTTCTCTTTTGAATTCCATTGGTCAATGGGAGGGACCAAAAGGAGCTCTGAGGGTGTTTAAAGTATTTATCCCCCTTTCTCCCTCCCTTCTATCAGGTTATTTTCTCCAAGTTCCAGTATATTTCCTCCCCTTGCTTCTTCAGGTCTACAGGTGGTAATAGCTTTTCATTAATGCTAGCCATCAGGTATTCCATCATCCCTTCCTGATTTTCTTTAACCCTGGACACACCTTTGTAAATAGTTCCTTTATTAAAATCTCTTTAATTACCTTTCTTGAATATTCTGTTTCCAGGACCCTGACTCATAGACTATGGGTTAGATGATAACTTTGGTATTATAATGGCATGGACATTATAATAGACATACATACAATAGACATACATACAAATACATAGGGTCTGGCAGAAGTAAGGCCTGCTTGAGTGTGGTTGGTAGGGTAATGATATGGGTGTAATAATTTATAGTTTTAATTTCGACATTTCACCTAAAATACCATATGGTGTGCTTGAAAGTGATATTGTTATGCTGCAGCATTACATGCTTATGATTTTGCAATAAAATATTTTGCAATAAAATGGGGCATTATTTGTGCCAGACCCTGTACATGGATCATATGATCATGAAGGCTGGAGTTTGTCCTTAAATGGTCCCCAAAAAGAAGTAGAAAGGGGTGTCCCAAGGAAGCTCTCTCCATTTGCTCCCAGCCCTGTACCAGTCTTGCAACCAAACCACAGAGCAATCAACTTGAAAATCCAGTGGAGTGTGAGCGAAAGCATGTGTGAGTGAGTGAGCCTGTACGCAGGCATGTGCGTGGGTGTGTGTGAAAGGATGGCCAGGCTCTCCTGGTGGAGCAGCTGCCACTGCCACTGCCAAGCCCGATGCCTCTGGCAGTGCAGATTTGGGGTGGAGCCATTTTGAGGAATTTAAAAATACCCTTCACTGGAAAGAAGCCTCTGGACAATCCACACCTGGGTGCCCAGACTTGTCTTAGTTCCTCTGCCTGAGGTAGGGCCATGCACCCTGCTGCTGCCAGGAGCCAGAGTCTGGAGACAGCAGAACTTACTGGGGAGGGAGCTGTCACCTCCCCAACACAGAGTGCCATGGGAACCACGAACAGGCCGAGTCTAGCTAATGATGCTGGCAGCAGAGGCCACCCCAGGAGCAGAGTGGCTCAGCTGCAGCAGCCCAGCAGCAGGAGCCCCAGGCTGACTGACTGTAGGGAAGTGGTGCCATCACCCTCAGACATAGCCCTGTGTTATAATATAGCTGCTAGACCCTCCCCTTTCTTCCCCCACCCCATCAGGATGATATGAGACCCGAAAGAAGACAATATATACAGGATAAAAATCTATTAATTTGGGAGAGGGGGGAGAGGTGTGGGTGTGAGAGAGAAATGTGGATAGGTGGCCTCCTGTACACGCCACAACTGGGGATTCGATCAACACCTAGAAGCCCTCTCAAAGCGGAGGAGGTCATGGTAAGGGCTGAGCCCCTTAGTCAGCCAGACAGGGGAAAGCTCCACCAATAAATGTGCTTTCTACCTTACTGAGAATCAAAACTGCTGGAGAAAAATACACCATTTTTTTCTCTTTTAAAGGGTCAAAGCACAGATTTTGTGTGTGCAGCTACCCACCTTGGGCCCTAGTCAAGGGAGGGTGGAGCAGTCTGGAGTCGTGTGAGGAGAGTCTGGAGTGGGAGACACTGGGGAGAGTCTTGGGGGAGCAGCTGTGGGATTTTCAGGGCCCCAAAATACCTGGGCTGCATAACAATCATTTTCCTTGAGAAGAGCTAGCCCCTCTCAGGGGAAAATCAATCTCCTTATCATGTGGGATACCACTCCCCCTACCCTCTGAAAATCCCTTTGCCACAACCTCTGTAAATCTGTTCATTCCCCTCAGCACATCCTTTTTATTTCTGTTTTTTTCCTCTGTTGTCAGTGTTGCACTGTCTTGGTGTTCTGTTTTTCTTCTTTTTTCTCCTGCCTTCTTTCCCATCCTGCATCTTAGCCCATGCTGAAAAGACAGCAACACAAACAGACTCAGGGGTCATCAGACATTGGTGGTAGGGTGCAGCCAATCCATACATCCTGGGAAACAGACTGGTCCTCCTGCTTCATTGGAGAGCCATAGAAACACCCTTCCAGTGTCCAACAGACCTAAAATCTGGGCTCAGGAACCCTAAAAGGGGCCCGGCTCTGTTGAGTACTGGGAGATAATCCCAGACAGACTCAGACTAGTGGCTCAGGGGAAGGGGGACAAATCCACCGTATTTCCTTAAATTTGGAAGGCTCCTGCCACAGGAGATCCAGGAATCACAGCCCTTCATTTCCAGCAGAAGCCCTCCCAGAGATAGTCTGGTCTGAACCTAGGCTAAGATTGAAAGGAGGCCAGCAGCCAGAGACTGGGAGAGATGGATCGCATGGCAACCTGGGACAATTGCTGGCACACCCCTGGACCCAATGCTGATAAAATCCAACTTTGCAGAGCAGGTCGGCCCAACGTGGGCTCAGCCAAGCCTGGAGAAATCAGCCACAAACTGCAGATTGCTTATAGCTTTGAAAAGGCAGCCAAGGGCCAGACTTGGCCAGCAATAGACATTGGCTTATACCAGACCCAGACATCAGAGTGGTATCAAAAGGGACAGACCAGAAGGCAATATCTGAACTGAGACAAATGCACTTGGTTCTTTTTTCACTATCTTGAATATTTTTTCTTTTTCATAGCCATTTTATTTATAATTTTAATCTACTTTTTCTTTTATTTCTGGTGTGCTAATTTTTCTTTTACACCTCCTATTCTACTTTTCTCTTATAGTACTCCATTGTTCCTTTCTTCTCTTCATTTATTATTTTTGTTACTTTTACAGTGTTCTTTTTTCCTGTTTTCCTCTTTTAATTCATTAGAAATAGTAGCTCTCTTCACCTTTCTCCTCTCATAATCACTTTTTTCTTTGGTCTTTTCATATTCTTCTTTCCTTTCCCCTTTCCCTACTATTCCATTTCTTTCTTCACTTTCATTATTCTTTGCTCTCCTGTTGGTGATATTGCTGTGGTGGGAAGGGTGCAAGCAAAACAAGTTTGCTTGTTTTGGTATTCTTTTGTGTTGTTTTGCTTTGTTATGCTTTGTTTGTATATGCTATACAATAGCATGTAGCATGTGGTGGGGGTTGAGCCTCTTAGCCAAGAGCTGGAGGGGTGCTTCCACCACTGAACAGGCCAGTAATAACCAGGACCCAAATACAAAAGGAGAGTCTACATAACTCACACAGAGTCAATCCTAGAGCATACAGATCAGGAGATCAAGGAGTCTGCAACCCTGAGTTGCTCAGGACTCCTAACACACAAGGCTACTCTACAAGACAGAGATTCAAACAAAACCAATCTAATACATATAGAAACAAACACAAAGACACAACTAAAATGGGAAGACATAGAAACAATTAAAAAATGGAAGAAAAGCAAGAATATCCAGAAAAAGAGCTAAGTGAAATTGAGGCAAGAAACCTATCAGACATAGAGTTCAGTATAATGTTTATAATGATGCTCAAGAACTTAGTGAAAACTACAAGGAACTTGGTGGGACCCACACCAGCATGAAAAAGGACATAGAAACCTTGAATAACAACCAGATGGAAATGAAGAATGCAATATCTGAAATGAAGAACATACTAAAAGGAATTAAGAGCAGGCTAGATGAAGCAGAGGAACAAATCAGTGACTTGAAAGACAAGATGGAAAAAACCCACAAAGTAACAAAATGAAAAAAGACTAAAAAAATGAGGACAATCTAAGGGAGCATTGGGACAACGTGACACATAATAATAATTGCATCATAGGGATACCAGAAGGAGAAGAAAAGGAGCAAGTATAGAAAACCTGTTTGAAAAATTAATGATGGAAAACTTCCCTAACTTGGTGAGGAAAAAAGTCACACAAGTCCAAGAAGCACAGAGGGTCTCCATCAAGATCAACACAAAGAGACCTACCTACTTCAAGACACATTACAATAAAAATGGTGAAATTTGAAGACAAAGAGAGAATCTTTAGGACAATGAGGAATAAACAGCTAGTAACATACAAGGGAGGTCCAATGAGGCTGTCAGCTGATTTCTCAATAGAAACATGATAAGCCAGCATGGATTAGCAAAAAATATTCCAAGTAATGAAAATCCAAGACCTGAAACTAAGACTACACTATCCAGCAAGGCTCTCATTTAATATGGAAGGCAAAAATAAAGAACTTTCCAGACAAAATAAGGCTAAAAGAGTATGTATCCACCAAGCCACACCGCAAAGATGCTAAAGGGACTGCTTTGAGAAGAATAAAGAGAAAGAGAGACAGAGGAACACAGGTACAAAGAAAAAAATGGCAATGAGTAAGTACCTATCAATAATGACCTTAAATGTAAATGGGTTAAATGCTCCAATCAGAAGACACAGAGTAGCAGAATGGATAAGAAAACACAACCCATATATGTACTATCTATAAGAGACCCACTTCAGAACAAAAGATATACACACACTGAAAGTGACAAGACAGAAAAAAAATATTCTATGCAAATGGACATAAAAAAAAAGCTGGGATAGTAATATGTGTATTAGACAAAATAACTTCAAAGCAAAGGCAATAACAAGAGATAAACAAAGTCACTTCATAATACATAAGGGAGTAGTTCAACAAGAATATTTACCTTTGTAAACATATATGCACCCAATGTAGGTGCACCTAAACATATAAACTATTTGAGGACTTTAAGAAAGAGATAGACAGCAATACAGTCATTGTAGGAGATTTAACACCCCACTGTCAACAATGAATAGATCTTCCAAACAAAAAAAAACAGCAAAAATATTGCAGAATTGAATGACACTGTAGACCTAATGGATTAGTTGATATTTGTAAAACATTTCACTCTAAAGAAGTAAAATACACTTTCTTCTAAAACACATATGGATCATTTTCAAAGACAAATTATATGGTAGGACACAAAACAAGCCATAACAATTTCAAAACAATTGAAATTATATTAAGCACCTTCTCAGATCACAATGGCTTAAAACTAGAAACCAACCTAGAAAGAAAAAACTAAAAAAACTTGCAAATATATGGAGGCTGAATAACAAGTTATTATGTAATGAATGGGTTAACAATGAGATCAAGGGAGAAATTAAAAAGTATATGGAAATAAATAAAAATGAACTCACAACAAACCAAAACCTATATGGCACAGCAAAGGCCGTACTGAGAGGGAAGTTCATAGCAATACAGGCCTACCCAAAGAAGATATAAAAGTCTCAGATAAACAACCTAAAAGAACTACATCTAAATGAACTAGAGGAACAATAACAACAAAGCCCAGAGAAAACAGAAGAAAGGAAATAATCAAGATCAGAGCAGAATTAAATGACAGAAACAAACAAACAAACAAACAAACAAACAAACAAAAAACAATTAAAAGCAGCAATGAATCCATGAGCTGATTCTTAGAGGAGATAAACAAAATAATAAAAAAAACTATTAACCAGACTCATCAAGGAAAAAAGAGAGAAGACCCAAGTAAATAAAATCACAAATGAAAGAGGAGAGGTAACCACTGATACAACAGAAATACAAAGGATTATAAGAAATTACTATGAAAAACTACATGCCAAGAAATTTGATAACCTGCGAGAAATGGATAATTTTTTTGAAACTTACAATCTTCCAACACAGAATCAGGAAGAAGCAGAAAACCTGAGTGGACCAATAACATCTAGAGCAATTGAAGGAGTAAAAAAAAAAAACTGCCGGCACATAAAAGCCCTGGATCAGATGATTTCACAGGTGAATTTTACCAAGCATTTAAAGAAGAACTAACACTGATCCTTCACAAACTATTTCAAAAAATTCAAGAGGGAAGATTCCCAAACTCATTTTACAAGGCCAGTGTTACCCAATCTCAAAACCAGGTAAAGACACAACAAAGAAAGAAAATTACAGGCCAATACCCTTCGTGAACACAGATGCAATAATCCTCAACAAAATACTAGCAAACCAGATCCAGCAATACACTAAACACATCATATATCATGATCAAGTGGGATTTAATCCAGGGATGTAAGAATGGTACAACATTTGCAAATCAATAAATGTGATACACCATAGAAACAAAATGAAAGACAAAAACCACATTATCATATCAATAGATGCAGAAAAAACATTTGATAAAATCCAGCACTAATTTATGATAAAAACACTCAGGAAAGTGGCAATAGAGGGAGCATACCTCAACATAATAAAGGCCATATATGAAAAACCAACTGCCAGCATCATACTCAATGGTCCAAAACTAACAGTGTTTACCTTAACATCAGGAATAAGACATGGCTATCCACTTGCACCACTCTTATTCAACATAGTATTGGGAGTCCTACCCACAGAAGTCAGACAAGAAGAAATAAAGGCACCCAAGTTGGAAACGAGAAAGTAAAATTGTCATTGTTTACAGATGACATGATAGTTTACATGAAAAACCCTGTAGTATCCACAAAAAAATTACTCGACCTAATAACTTAATTTGGTAAAATAGTAGGATATGAAGTCAATATTCAGAAGTTAATAGCACTTGTATACAACAACAATGAACTACCAGAAAGAGAAACTAGGGGGGAAAATGGCATTTACTATAGCAACAAGAAAAATAAAGTACCTAGGAATAAACTTAACCAAGGAAGTAAAACTTGTACTTGGAAAACGAAGGAACACTAAAGAAAGAAATGAGGAAGATACAAATAAATGGAATCATATATCCTGTTCATGGATTGGAAGAACTAACATCATTAATACATCCATACTATCCAAAGCAATGTATAGATTCAATGCAATTCCCATTAAAATACCAATGGCATATTTCACAGATCTAGAACAAATACTCCAAAAATTTAATGAAACCAAAAAAGATCCTGAATAGCCACAGCAATCTTGAGAAAGAAGAACAAAGTTGTAGGGCTCACAATACCTGATATGAAACTGTACCACAAGTCCACTGTAATTAAAACAGTTTGATAATGGCATAAAAACAGACACATAGATCATTGGAACAGGCTAGAGAGTCCAGAAATAATCTCATGTCTCTATGGGCAATTAATAGTTGACAGAGGGGGCACAAATGTACAATGGAGTAAAAATAACCTCCGCAATAAATGGTGATGAGAGAAATGGAATGGTACATGCAAAAAAAAATGATACCAGATCAGCAACTTAAACTATACACCAGAATAGACTCAAAATGGATAAAATACTTAAAATGGAAGTCATAAAAGTCCTAGGGAAACATAGGCAATAAATTAAGATGTCCCACATAGCAATATTTGTGATGCTATACCTCCTAGGGCAAGGGAAATAAAGGAAAAAAATAAATGAATGGGACAACATCAAATTAAAAAGCTTCTGCACAGCTAAAGAAACCATCATCAAATTAAAAGGGAACCAACTGTATGGGAAATATATTTGCCAACGATACCTCAGACAATGGTTTAATCTCCAAAATATTAAAGAACTCACATGACTCAACCCTAGGAAGACAAATAATCCAATCAATAAAAGGGCAGAGGACCTGAATAGACACCTGTCCAAAAAGGACATGCAGATTAGCCATAGACATGAAAAAAATGCTCAATGTCACTAGCCATCAGAGATGCAAATTAAAGCCACAATGAGATACCACCTCACATCTGTAAGAAGTAATAGATCAACAAACAACAAGTGCTGGTGATGATGTGGAAAAAAAGGGAACCCTAGCACTATTGGTGAGAATGCAGACTGGTGCAGCCACTGTAAAAAACAGTATGGAATTTCCTTCAAAAACTAAAATGGAACTGCCTTTTGATTCAGTGATTCTGCTTCTGGGAATATACTCTCAGAGTCCTGAAACATCAATTCAGAAGAACTTATGCACCCCAATGGTTATAACAGTGCTATTTACAAAAGCCAAAGGTTGGAAACAGCGTAAGTGCCCAATAATAAATGAATGGTATCTATTCAATGGAATACTATGCAGAAGAAAGAATTCCTACCCTTTGTGAGAGCATGGATGGAACTGGAGACTATTATACTAAGTGAAATAAGCCAGTTGGTGAAAGACAAATATCATATGATATCACTTTTAAGAGGCATCAAATGAACAAAATAAACTAATGAGCAAAACAGACTAGAGCCACAGAAACAAGCAACAGACTGACAGCTGCCACAGGATAGGGGTTGGGGGAAAGGGTGGAAAGAAGGGGAAGGGAGTAATCAAAGAACAGGTATGAATGACCCATGGACATGGACAATGGAGCAGGGGCGGACTGTGACAGTGCGGGATGGGGTGGGATGGAGGAGAGAAAAGGGGAGAAATTGGGATAACTCTAATAGAATAAACAATAATAAAATGAAAATTTAAAAAGTAGAGAGATAAACAAGAGGAATATACATGTATATATGAATATATGTATGCATATGGATCATACACCATTGGGTATAAGTGAGGATCCAGAATGCTATTTTCTTTAGTTTTCTGTATATTTTTGCATATATTCTTAAAATAATAATACAAAGAAAGAACGATAGTACTTTATCCCTAAATTAGGTATTTAGTTAATGAAAGAAAATACAATGACATCAAATGAATTTTGTTTAAAGGACCAACAAAGATTAGGATGGACTCTGTGGTTAAGAGTATGAACTTTGGTTCCCAAGATGGAGGCATAGTAAACATGGCTTGCCGCCTTGCACAATCACATCAAAATTACAACTAAACTATAGAATAACCACCACTCAGAACATCAGAAATTGAGTTGAACGGAAGTCCAACAATTATGAAATTAAAGAAATCACATTTTTTCAGACTGGTAGGAGGGACAGAGATACAGAGATGTGGAATGCCTGGTCCCACACCCTTGTGTGGTGGATAAAAATTCAGAAGGGATATCTTGAGGATGAGAAGTCCCAGTCCCACACCAGGCCTCCCGGCTCAGGGTTAAAGAATAGGAAGTTAAGTCCCCATAACTTCTGGCTACAAAACCCAGCAGGTACTGAGTTGGTGGAAGAAACTTCTGGAGTCCCAAACAGTTCCCCTTAAAGAACCCTCACACAGACTAATTCAGACTCACTCCCTCTGAGCTCCAGCATTACCCAGGTAGCAGCTTGAAATACACCAGTGGCGTATAGGGAGGAACTGAAGTGTCTGGCTTCAAGGAGTTACTAAATGGGGTGGCCAGCTTTCTTCCACATGGAGGCAGGCAGAGGCCATTGTTCCTTTTTTGAGCCCTCCCCACAGACAGCCACAGAGCCAGCAGGCAAATGCCATATGTGAGACTCTATCAGGCTAGCTAACATTTTTTGCCCAGGCCTGGAGATCCCCTGAGACTCTGTCTGACCCAACTTATGGGCCTACGCAAACTGTTAATGTGACTTTTTTCCATATAAATGGCTGGTCTTGGATCATGCTTCACAACTTCCTAAATCCTATCAAATAAACAACAACTGGCCTCAGGAAGCACCCAGACCTCATACCTCTTGTTCAGTGGCCCCAGGCCTAACATTAGCAGCAGCCAGCTTAGATCAAAATTTGGCTACACCTGGGAATCTCTAAGCCCAGCACAACTAGCAGCCATCTCAGATTACTTTATAGCCTAAGCAGGGTAGCCCCTGGCAGAGCACAGGTGGGGGCAGACCTTGGCCTGTACCACCCAGGAAACCCCAGAGCCTGTGTACCACTGGACAGCTACAGACCATGTCAGAGCATTACCGCCCTTCCCCTGCACAGCTGATCCTTCACGGAGGGCAGAGGTTGGTGGTCAGTGGTCAGAGCCAGTCCTTGCACCTGACTACTGGGTAAATCCTTCCCACTGACATGCCAACAGTAACCAAGTCTAAACTATAAGAGAAGGGTATACTCAGCCCACATGAAGGGTGCACCATGAATACCCAGCTAGAGTAGGCTGTGCCACTGGAGTCTACCAGACACGCACTACCTTAGGCTATGTTACCAAGACAAGGAGTCACAGCAGTTCTACCTAATACATAGAAACAAACACAGGGAGGATGCCCATATGAGGAGACAAAGAAACATGGGCCAAATGAAAGAACAGATAAAGGCCCTAGAAAAAGAGCTAAATAAAATAGAAGATGGAGGTGTAGGTACACATACTCTGCGTCCTCCTGCAACAACAAAAAAAGGACAATGAAAAATTTAAAAACGAAAAATAACCAGAAATGTCAGAAAACTGAACTGTATGGAAGTCCAACAACCAAGGAGTTAAAGATGAAACCTTCATCCAGACCAGTAGGAGGTTGGCAGATGGGCATTTGGGGTGGAGAGGACTGTTGGCAAGGCAGTGGCTGGAGGATTGGGGTGGGCAAGGCAGTGGCTGGTAGAGCAGGCAGTCTCACATTTGCATGTGGATAAACCCGGAGGAACAACCAGAGAGTGAGACAGACCATACAACCCAGGGATCCACTTGGGAGAAATAAAGCCTCAAAACCACTAACTGAAAAGACCTGTGGGGGTTGAGGCAGGAGGAGAAACTCCCAGCCTTACAGGAGAGTTTGTTAAAGAAACCCACAGGATCCTAGAATGTACACAAAACCACCCACCCAGGAATCAGCACCAGAAGAGCCAAATTTGCTTGTGGGTAATGGAGGAAGTGACTGAAAGCTGACTGAGGGCTAAGAAAGTGGTGCTGTTCCCTCTCAGACCCCTTCCCCACATACAATGCCACACCACAGCCAAGTGGGTTGCCTGGCTCTGACGAACACCTAAGACTCTGCCCCTTACTATGTAACAGGTGCACTGAGACAAAAAAAAATATGGCCCAAATAAAAGTACAGATGAAAACTGCAGAAAAAATACAACTAAGTGATGAAGAGATAGTCAACATATAAGATGCAGAGTTCAAAACACTGGTAATCGGGATGCTCACAGAAATGGTTGCATATGGCTGCAAAATAGAGGAAAAAGTAAAAGCTATGCAAAGTGAAATAAAAGAAAATGTACAGGGAACCAACAGTGACAGGAAGGAAAGTGGAACTCAAATGAACAGTTTGGAGCAGAAGGAAGAAATAAACATTCAACCAGAACAAACAAACAAGTATTCCAAAAAATGAGTAGAGGCTTAGGAACCTCTGGGACAACTTTAAATGTTCCAATATCCAAATCATAGAGGTGCCAACAGCAGAGGAGAAAGAGCAAGAAATTGAACATTTATTTGAAAAAACAATAAAAGAGAACTTCCCCAATCTGGCAAAGGAAACAGACTTCCAGGAAGTCCAGGAAGCTCAGAGAGTCCCCAAGAAGTTGGACCGAAGGAGGAACACACAAGGCACATCATAATTACCTTAGCCAAGATTAAAGATAAGGAGAGAATCTTAAATTTAGCAAAAGAAAAGGAGACAGTTACCAACAAAGGATTTCCCATAAGACTCTCAGCTGATTTTTCAAAAGAAACCTTGCAGGCAAGAAGGGGCTGGAAAGATGTATTTGAAGTCATGGAAGGTAAGGATCTATATTCAAAATTACTCTATCCAGCAAAGCTATCATTTAGAATGAAGGGGAAGATGAAGCGCTTCCCAGATAGGGTCAGGTTAAAGAAGTTCATCATCACCAAGCCCTTATTATATGAAATGTAACAGGGACTTCTCTAAGAGAAATAAGAAGATCAAAAATACAATAAGTAAAATAAAAACAAACTCACAACTATCAACAACTGAACATAAAAAATAAAAAACAAAATAAACTAAGCAAACAACTAGAACAGGAACAGATTCACAGAAATAGAGATCACATGGAAGGTTAGCAGCAGGGAGTACAAAGGAGAAGAATGGGGGAAAAGGTACAAGGAACAAGAAGCATAAATGGTTGGTACAAGGGAAGGTTAAGAATAGTATAGGAAATGGAGAAACCAAAGAACTTGTATGTGTGACCCATGAACATGAACTAAGATGGGGGAATGCTGGTGAGAGTGGTGGTGCAGGGTGGAGGGGAATAAAGGGGAGAAAAAAACTGTCATGGCATAATCAATTAATTTTTTAAAAGAACAGCTTTTGCATATGAGAACAGCATCAATGTGATTTGAAAGCTCTAAGCATGATTTTTAAAATAAATATAAAACAAATAAAAAAGAACTAAACAAAATAGAGATAAGCAATCTATCAGATGCAGAGTTCAAAACACTGGTTATAAGAATGCTCAAGGAACTTAGTGAGACCCTCAACAGCATAAAAAATACCCAGTCAGAAATAAAGGATACACTAATTGAAACAAAGGACAATTTACAGGGAAACAACAGTAGTGTGAATGAAACTGAGAGTCAAATCAATGACGTGGAACATAAAGAAGTAAAAAAAAAAAACAATCAATCTGAACAAGAAGAACAAAAAATCCTAAAAAATTAGGATAGTATAAGTAGCAGTTGGGGAAAATTCAAGAGGTCCAACATTTGCATCATATGGGTGGCAGAAGGAGAAGAAAACGAGCAAGAAATTGGAAATGTATTTGAAAAAATTAATGAAAGAAAAATTTCCTAATTTGGTGAAAGAAATTGATGTACAATTCCAGGAAGCACAGAGACTCCTAAACAAGATGGATGCAAAGAGGGCCACTCCAGACACATCATAACTAAAATTTCAAAGTTTAAAAATAAAGAGAGTGTCTTAAAACTCAGCAAGAGAAAAGCAGTGAATTATGTACAGGGGAGTTTCCATAAGACTGTCAGCTGATTTCTCGAAAGAAACTTTGCAGGCTGGAAGAGATTGGCAAGAAATATTCAAAGTCATGAAAAGTGGGGCTTTGAGCCAAGATTGCTCTGCCCAGGAAAGATATCATTTAGAATCAAAATGCAGATAAAGAGCTTGCAGACAAGAGAAAACTAAAGGAGTTCAATATCATCAAACCATTATTATATGAAATGTTAAAAGGATTTATTTAAGAAAAAGAATAAGATTAAAACTATGTTCAATAAAAGGGCAATAAATACATACCAATCAACAATTGAATCTAAAAAACAAAGTAAACAAGAAAAACAGGGACAGAATCATGGATACTGAGAGCATTCTGATGGTTGACGGATGGGAGAGGACTTGAGGGGAGTAAGAAGTACAAATTGGTAGTTACAGAATAATCATGGCTTGTAAAGTACAGTATAGGGAATGCAATAACCAAAAACACTTGTATGCATGACCCATGAACTTGAACAAAGGGGTGGAGATTGCCCTAGGGAGTGGGGGCTACTGGGTGGAGGGGGGCAAATGGGGAAAAATTGGGACAACTATAATAGCATAATCAATAAAATATATTTTTTTAGTAAAAGATGTTGAACTTGGGTGATAAAGAACAGGGTTTAAGTCTCACTTCAGACACTGATTAAGTAAATAAAGAGCTTTGTAATTACTTCTCAATCTCATTTCCTTATCTGTAAACTATGGATGTATCTACAATATACCATTGGACAATTATTACTTTAACTAAATAAAATAATGCATCTAGTTTGCCTGATATCTACTAGATGCTTAATAAGTTATAGCTGATACTGCTATTGATATTCATTATAATAGTTCATATTCAGAGAATAAAATGAAATTGAGTTTGGGATCATAATAAGAAAAAAAGGAAAGATGGTAGCTACCAAGATATTTTAATAGATACGTTTCCTCTGATATAAATTAGATTTGTTGTGAGATTTCTTTGTCACTAGAGACCTAGAATTGGTTACAGGCTAATTGAACTGTATCATTTGAGATAAAAAATGCAGTCAAAGCTATTTAAATAGTGTGTAGTAATTAGGAAACTAGTTTAATGGAGAAAATCTCAAAGGGAAACATTTTTTTCCCTTTTGACAGAATGAATGTGTTAACACCTTAATAGCTGCACCACATTTGGTTCAAACATTTTAATTGGAATTGTTTTTGTTTTAACTGCATAAAAAGTTAAAGTCACATTATCATAGTACCATGAAGAAGCACAGATGTTTTGTAATTTGACTTTCTACCTGTCCCTTTGACTGGTTCAGAAGAAAGATATAGTGATGCATTATGGTGCACCTTTGTTTTAATATTTGGTTTGAGGTTCTTGATAAATTATTAACTGATTAAAATGATGTCTTGTGAGAAGGCTATAAAACAAAATTATGTCTCCACCAAGGTGAGTGAGTGGCAAAGATGTGCTCATTATCAGTGTCTACACATGAATGAAGAATGACAAACTGAAACAATTCTGCTAGTAACCTCAAGTCCAAAAGTCACTCTGATCTAATATATTCACTTGATTGAGGAAGAATTGCTTGAGGCTTTAAAATTTCTAAATAATTCCTCCTGTGTTTTTCCCTCACATTAGTTTAGCTGTGTCTGCAAGCACAGATGGTCTGCCCTTTGTTTTACCTCAAGTAATTTGCTGTTTAACTTCCCCCTTAACTGGGACAAAATGACCTCCCTTGGGAGTCAAGAGACACCCTCTTAGGTGGCTTCAGTGAGCCTGTGGTCAGTACCCGCATGCTCTTCACCTTTCTACACCTCCAACCTCATCGATCCCATTTTTAGTGTCACGCTAAGATTGTTAAAAACTAGTAAATTTAAATTTGTGTCTTTGTTGAGGGAGGTCAGAATTTCAACAGGAATTCACATCTTAAGTGTAAAGACTGTGAATCTCTAATAGGTATAATTGGGAGCTCAGCTTATGTTGGGATATGAGAGGCAGTGGATAATTAAGGGGGAGTTCAGGCTTGGGGACACTTGAAGTCATCATCAGGCAGCCTTTAGCCAGCCCACATCTACCCATGGCACACATGCTATTATGAATTGAGAACTCTCCACTCTGCCACTGAGGTGTGTCTTGAATGCATGCAAAGCAGACTGTCTTTAGGCTGTAGACAGAAATTCTATGTACTATTTTCTTATCTAAGGTCTAGAGAACATTTATCCCTGTGGTACCCGAATGTTCCATTCGTTGTGCTACCTGATTTTCTATTTGACTCTGAGTCATTTGTTCTCCTAGTCTCTCAGATTTTTATAAGGAGGGGGGTGGATTTAATGAGATAATAAGCAGAGCCATAAATATCACTTGAGACAAGAAGCTATGCCGTTCACACATTACAGTCTTCTTAGAGAAGATCTGTCCAAGAAGCTATTCCTTCAAGACCTTCCTCTTGGCCACTCAGCAACTTGTCTTAGGAGTTAATCTTGGTAATATCCTACTGAAGGTAAGAAAGAGGCTTACTAGTTTCTCTCTCCAAAGTTATGTATTTATATTCAACAGAGATCTTCTGGAAAAAATGTTTTAATCAAAAGTGGTGTTCTTCAAAACACTGTTCCCAGAGACGTCAATAATTCCTGGAAAAAGATCCATGATTTAAGAAGTTTAGTGAATTCTGAAGTCTGTACCTCCTTTGTAGCAATTCAAAATGTCTTCCAACAGTTAAGGCTCTGAGAAGTCCTGCAATAGACAGAAGTATTTGACTTTGTATAACCCAGCTTTTTCTCAATGTTTTTTCTTTGCACACTTATTCTGAACTGTATAAAACATGTCCAAGAAAACACAAACTTATGAAATGCTAGTTAATTCTGTAGCCCTCTTCGATGGACCGATCTTGGTGATAGAGCACGGGATAGGCAGAATGGAAAATAGGGAGTAAGAATGCAGACCTTAAAGTTCCATGAATCCATACGTTTCCAAAGCATTATCTCTAAAGTTAATAAATAGTACAACTTATAAATACATTGGTGATTATTTTTCAAATATGTTAAGGTATTAATGAAGTTTATTAAATGTGAACCCATGTACAAGCACCACTGAGACTTTAGTAGTTTTTTCCTATTTTGCATCTTTTTCCAGTCATCAGAATCTAAAAATGGAACCATGATATGGGAGATCTATAAAATGTTCTGATATTAAAAAGGATTCTTTGTACTAAAGGGGAAAAAAGGGTGGGGAAACACTTCCTTAACCCAGAGGAGTGACTCTAATGGTTGGAAATTCAGGCCAAGTGTCAGCAGATGGGGAGATTCTGGGGGCACCAGTGCTGATTCCCCCAAAAGCATAACACGCAGTGTCACCTGGTTCACCCATGAGCAACCTGGGTGGGGAAAGTCCAGTGCCCGTCACATCTCACTGAGGCAAGGGCTCTGGGGGCGCTTGACACAGCATGCACAGTGCAACTGATGTTTCTGAATCCCAGCTGCATAAATGAGCTGCAATGGCCAGATGTGACCGTCGTGACCCTGTCTGTGTGTAGCATGTACATGCAGCCTCAGTGACCCCCAGGAACCTTGCTGGCTCTGGGATTCTATGACAACAGACTTCTGTAAGCTGTACATCAGAAAGTAAGACAAATTCCCTTGTAAAAAAAAATACTGCATTCACAGTTACTGCTCTCTCCAAAGAGAGGGCAAATGCAGGTCTAGCCAATAAAAGCAAACTCAACGAAGCCCTTAATCACAAGGATGATCACTCTGATCAGCCCCGAGTATCGCCAGCATGGTACCACCTCATCATTACTCCAGGATCATTACAACCCTGATGGCGAGATGATCATGGTGATTACATAGCATGTAGTTATGCTAATAGCATAGTATGTGGCTTGGATCACTTTTTTCCTCTAGTCCAGCTGATAGACAACATTTAATTTTGTTCTTGGTATAAGAAAGCCATCATTGCTCTGCAGCATTTGGCCTTTTACAAACACTCTGGATTAACTGAGCTGTAAGAAATGTCCATGTTTAAATCATAACCCTGACTCTGAGGTTGAAAATGCCAGCTGACCGGGAACACAACCAGATGCAGCCAGATTCTGCTTCTGCTCTTCAGAGCTCCTGTCCACACCCTGCAGAGGTGGCTGAGTCAGTGCTCTTGGCAAGGGTGGGGCACCCACTCCAGCTGGGGAGTGGAGGCCTGTCGCAGGCAATCAGGAACCCTTGGGCTCTCATTTTTCTTAATGACTCAGTAGTTGTTGACCTCAAATAAATCCAATCCAAAGGACAAGTTTTTATTTAATTCCTTATTTTATCCTTAGCTGCAAGATTTTGATGATTTTCATCTGTGACTCTGCCAGGGCATTTATCCCTTGGATATTTTAAAATTACTCGTGTCGTGTAGAGTTTATAGTTTCTGTTGATTTTTCTATCCTACATACTACAAATTTTGGTTCTATACTTTTCAGTTTTGAATCTTTTTATAGGATCTCTTGAAAAAGAAACATTATGGCTTTAGATGGATAACAGTGAAAGGACCAAGGATACTAAAACAAATTTGCATCCTTCAGTAAATTTTAGCTTCAGAGTTCTTTTAGGGGAAACATGGCTATTCCTTCTTGGTTTTGCCTAGTTTTCATTTGCCAATAAAAAGTAAATTTACATTCATGGCTAAAGGTCCTGGCACAGAACCAACTAACAATAATGCAATTGTTGACATAACATAAAGCACCAGATTAGTACAATATGAACTAGAGGAGTTGTAGAATGAAAAGAAATAAATTGGCCAATAATTCAAAATTTCTGGCTACAGCTACATGATCCTAGGCATCTGGAAGAAAACAGAGAATTCAAATTAGAACTTAATGAGTTTTCAAATATTTAGATTAATTACAAGCAATGCTTTTTTGTTCAGTTTTAAGTGTTAGATATTTAGTAGAAAATACTCTTTTGTGAAAAGGTTTCTATTCAGAATCTTGGGAATTACTAATTCTTTAGTTATTGGACCACTTACTCGGGAGTGACATCATTTTAGACTTAGGCCATGTGTACACAACATCAAATGTTTTCTGAAGGAATTGACCAATTCATTTGGCTTTGTCACTATGTGGGATTTCATGAAAATGTTTGTTCAAGCGGTGAGCTCTGCTGGACTAATAGAGGTTTTCAGATGAAAATATGATGTTTGATACTCTGACGATATGAATAAACCAGTCGAGCTTTGAGTACTTCATGGCTTATTTTGTAATTTGTTTCAAAATATGCAGAAGGGTAGAGGAACAGTCCCTTCTAGGAAGTCAGATAAAGTATTACCAGGAGGGAGAAGTCCCAAGTGAATGGCAAAGAATGGCCGAGGAGATGTATAATAAATAGTTTTATATACGTCATCTTTAAAAGGCACCTCAGAGTTGGAAATGACACCTAGAGGAAAGGGGTGCTGGCCGTCAGGGCATTCACCTCTGGCTGGGAGGTAGCCTGGCAGGGGCAGTGTCTCTCACAATGTGTTTCAAAGAACACTTTGCCCTAAGTGTTAATAGATGTGCTAAGGAGAAAAGTGCATCATGCCCTCCTGAGTTTGGAAACTGCTGGCTTGCACAGAACTAAGAAGATTTTTTCATTGCAGGATGTCTCAAAGCCTTTAACATGTTTGTGTTTTGTGAATTTTCGGAAGAATGTAGTATCAAGTTTCCAAAGGTGACAACCACAGAACAGTATTACTGAGATTTGTCTATTCACATCTCTCATGTGATGTTTCTAGAAAACCATTTTAGAAACTGTTAGTGCAGTGGAAAGCCTCCTGGCTCTAGAGACCAACACATCAGACTGTGACTCCAAGCTCCATTATCTATCAGCTGCGGGACCTAATGTAGATCACTTCCTAGTAGAAGCCTCAGTTTTGTCAGCAATCAAATGTACATTTTTATATGTCCGGTACATAATTTTCATAACAATAGCAATAAATGTAAACTCAAATGATATATAATTAAATACAAAAAATGTTAGCTCTTATTACTATTAATTCAGATGATGAATTAGAAAACTGACCTTCAGATACTAATAAAGTTTTAGTTTAGATACAGGGATATCTAACCTGTGGCCCATGGGTCACATGCATCCCAGGATGGCTATGAACGTGGCCCAGCACGAAATCATAAATATACTTGAAACATTATGAGATTTTTGTAATCACATGTCACAATGTATTTAACATGTGGCCCAAGACAAGTCTTCTTCTTCCAGTGTGGTCTAGAGATGCCAAAAGGTTAGACACACCCAGCTCAGAAGTTTTGGCTCTCGTTTTAAGTGCATTGTCAATAAAGCTGGTATTTAAGAGAAGAGATGCACTTTTATACTTGACAATGTTTTGAAAAGCAGTTCATTTTTGAGGACCCCAAAACAGTTAGCAAAGTAGCCCCAAAGGAGTACCCTACTTTTTATTAAAAATAGTTGGGAAAAATCTGCCCAACTCTACTCACAAAAATGTTGCAAGCAACTCCCTGAGCATTTAAAAGGGACACAGCTAGTTTAGGATTTATGTCTGGTCTTTAAAGTCTGAAAAAAGCTGAATTGTGTAAACATTTTGGCACAGTATGCAGGGAGTTAAATACATTACTCTTGGCATTATTAACAGGTGGTGTGGGAATAAGTTGCTATGGAAAGTTCATGCTGCAGTGTCAGCAGAAGAAAATGTATTTTATAGGTTTATAGGGAGAGAGGGAGGGGGCAGCAAAGGTTCCACAGGGTCCGGTGCATGAAGATGACTAAAAAATACTTTCCAGCTGTCACAACTGCACATGGGGTTGGATGGTTTCTTGTAGTGTTATGAATGTAAACGCTATTCAGTTAACTGTTTCAAAAGCAAGAGGGTTGCTCTAAAAGACAGCAATTCCTAAGCACCTGAAATGCACGAAGGCTCCTATTATTTTCCAAGTTGCTTAGTCTCTTGAGAGATACCATTTCTCTTCCAACAAAGGTTTCCCAGTGCTCTGACAATATAAAAATAGACATACAAGGGATGTAGTCTCTTTAACAAGCAGAACAACTGTCAAATCCTGCAAAGCTAAGCTCAAGTGAGGACTCAGTTTATTCACACAGCACCTCCATCTCTTCCAGCTGCCCCCTCTTCCATGCAGCCTGTTTCCAAATTATGATTCAAGAAGGACATGCGAGAAAGAGCTTAAACCTTAGAAAAGCAAACTCATGTTGAAACAAAGGAAGAACTTCTGTTGACCACAGAGCAGAAGACCAAAGAAAATGATAGAATCTCCTTTTCTGAAGAGTAACAGCCAAACGAACCCCATTCTAAGATGATTAAAGGCTTCCAGCAAGGTCTCTTATTTTTTAGAATGAGCAAAAGGAAACTATTAATTGCCAGAGACAACCAAATATTCTCTATGGTGGTTTAGGCAGGAATAGAATCTAACACTGTGCCTGACATTAGGAAAAGAAAGCATTGGGAAGGAAAATGCACTGGGGCCTGAGCTTGAGTAGGGCTGTAGGGAGAGCTAGCCAGAGCCAGATACAGGGGCTGAGCTGTTCTGTGAGCGTTCTGGAACTTCAAATCATCTAAGGTTTCCTCTGGCTAACTCTGTAGGGATTTTTGCCAAGCAGGTGATGAGTTTTCATAGTCCGTATTATTTCATTATCCCTGTGTGAAGGATGAAAGGCAATCTTTTTATTAAGCTAACCCCACAACTATAGCTCTCTCACTCAGGAAGCCACACGGCCCCATTCCAAATACCTGTCTACCAGTACTGCAAAATTCCCCAAAGCCCTGGAGTTATTGGCCATCCTTTGTTTTGCAGTACTCCATACTCTCCGGGCAGTAGGTTTAGGACAATTTAATCTGGGGTTAAGAATGTTGGCTTTGGAATCTAAGAAATCTGAGTTCAGGTTCAATTCTCAGTTCTGCCACTTAACTAGCCATGTCATGCTGGGCCAGGTCCTTAATGTCTCTTCCTATTTTTTCCCTCATCTATAACATGGTGATAACCACAGTATCTCCTTCCATGTTTTTTTTTTTCACCCAGGATTAAATGAGATAATTCATTTAAATACAGTGATTGGCACTTAGCAAACACTTTATAAAGGGTAGCTCCAGTTCATACTGGACATGGGAGTTTCTTGATCTCTGCAAAGAAAGAATTGTTTTTGGGTACTTGCCATGCTTTGTGAAGACTCCCAGGCCCCATCCCATGGTAGAAGCAAGTTAGCCAATGCCTCTGTTATTATTACAGAAATTAGAAAGAGAGAGGAGATGTCAAGAAGTGACAGCATGTCTGCCTAGCTTCCCAAATCTTCACTCCTGTAATATCCTCTCACCTGCATCCAAAAAAATTGTGATCCGAGCACTGGGCCAAGCACTCTGATCTTGAAAGCATTTGCAACAGCTGAGCTGGGTGAGGACTGGTGCTTTCATCTGGTAATTGAAATAACTACATTTGAGTTTCTAACAGTATGCACAGGCCCTGCCAACATGCATCTGTGTTTTTCAGATGGGAATTATTCAGTTGGCATGAAAACCACCCAAGCCCTTGTAATCAGGAAATACGATTACAGCACTCAAAATTGTCATTTAATTTGTTTTAGTATTCAATCTGTCCTACGTCCAGAAACTCTACACCCAAGTGATAAGCAAATGAGGTCAGTTTATATTTATTATATTTGTACTGGACGTATCATATATCTACTGTGGCTCCTCTGGGCATGGAGATGTCTCATGAAAAGCCTGAACAGGACAACTTTAAGCACAAACAAAGTTGAGGCTTCCCACAGGTCCCTGCTCATGCGATACGGTGAGCCTCTCGCTGGTACCCAGATCTCTGCCTGCCACGTGTTACACAAACACTGGTAACAAGGGTGATTAAAGTTGGTTCTTTGTCATGCCAAAGCCACCCATCTAATTGAAGAAAGGACATTACATTGCTTTTCTGGTAAGATGTTAAGCAATTAAAAGAGTTTGCTTCTCATTAAGTTGACAGATTTAGAGGTTATTAGATAGAACTTGAATCCTAAGTCTCATAGTCCCTTACTGTACCAACTAAAACATGTGAAATTTAATAATCTTATGGCTCCTTCCTTCATGCCCCACAATGCAATTAAAATTAATATTAAATTTGCTCAAATATGGTACTGTGTTAGCACAAAAATAATAGGTGGTTGATTTAAAGTTTTTGCTTTTTAAACTGCTTGTGTATTATTCCACCTGATATCCTACTATGGTGTTAAACTAAGCATTTACAAAACTGGGTTCAGCCCTAGTGCTAGTCTAGGCCACTAATCCCCACACCCCATACAACCATGACCTTCATTTTTCTCTGCTCCCTAACTTACAGTCCATTTTAGTTCATTCATTATTGATCACTTATTTTTGTGTAGGCATCGTGCTAAGGGCTGGGGTCCACATCAACAGGCTACAAGGTTAGGTTTGGGAAATAACTATTCTTCTGGAAATAACTATGTGATGGATGTGGAATTAGGGAAGTAGGAAACCAACATTTAGAGTGCCAACTGGTGAAAAGCATTTCATCAATCTTCACAATATTTCTATGAATATATGTATATTAAATCTCTGGAAATGAAAAAGCATGCCAAGAGAAGTTAAGCACCTTTCCCAAAGTCATAGTAATTGGTGGAACTTGAATTTGTGCCCAGATCTGCCAGATTCTAAATCCAAACATGTTCTGCCACAAGATGAGAGAATCACCATTTTCCTAGTCTCCCAGGCTGAAATCTTAGAGTTGCCTTCAACTTCTTATCTCTCTTACTGCATCAAGATGACTTCAGCTGCCAGCCACAGGAAACCCTGACTCTAGTTGGTTTAAACAGCAAGGAAATGTATTATCTCACATGACAAGAAGCTCAGAAATCAGGTGCCTCCCTTTCACTTCTTTAAATTCTCTCGGCTTTGCCATCCTCTATGCCCGAGGTGTCACACTCATTTTCACCAGGGGTCACATCAGCCTCACAGTTGCCTTCAGTGAGCCAAATGTAATTTTTGGATTGTATAAATGTAACTACTCCTTAACTAGGGAGCAAGGACTTCTATATTTGGCCCTTGGAAGGTAACCACAAGGCTGATGTGGCCCCTGGTGAAAATGAGTTTGACACCCCTGCTCTATGCTGCGCTTTGTAAAGAGAGGCCCCCCACAGATTCAGACATCACATCCAGATACAACATCCAGCGGAAGCTAGGGAACATGTCTGTTTTTCCTTCCTAAGAGTAAATAAAACATTTTCTTAAGCCCTGGGAAAGTTTACCCCACATTAAAATCTCTGGCTAGAACTGGACACATGTCCACCTCTAAACCAATCCCTGGGAAAGTGTGTGGGATGAATATAATTTGGTTATAATCTAATGAGGATCCACCTGCTGGTGCTTGGGAAGGAGTCGGCTTCTTTCCCCCTGAAGCTCAGAACTATGTGGAGGGGTGCATTCCTGAACAAAACTGGAAATGCATTGAGAAGAAAGAAAGGGGAAGTAAACACTGGGTTTGCTGCACTCATCCCTCATCTCTGAGTTCCGCCTATTCTGTTTCCTAATTTTCTCTTGAATTTATGCCAGATCAAGCTTCCAAAGGTGCAGTATGATGATTTGGCTCTTTTCTTCAGAAACTGCAGTGACTGAGCAGGCCATTGAAGACCTAAAATTCAAGTCCAGTTTTTAGCTTTTTAGCTTTACCTTTCACAAGGTCTCACTCATCAATCAAAGGGATGCACAACTGAATTAGTTTGAACAGGGAAAAGGGTTTCAAAAGGGTGATCTGAAGGCGCTACCTCCAATGCTAAGTATCAACTGTGTGCTAACAGAGGCCCAGCATGGAGAGATGAGGAGGATGACCCTGTTGTTAGTACTGTTTTGTCTAAAGACCATGCCTATTTGACCTGCCTTGAAAGCGTACATCTTCAGGGACAGCTTCTACCTTGGAGTTATAAAATGATCCTGAAATCCTTTCAGATGTTTGTGAGCTCAGAACTACTGAAATCCATGCTGCCACCCACAGGACACACCTCTTCTTTTACCAGTGCAAGTTCACCAAATACCCAGTGGCACTTCTGAGGAGCAGGATTTGGAGACATTCATTTCAGAGTCATCACTAGTCTTGACCTTTGTTCTTAGATCATCTCTCACTAACATTTGCATAAAAAACCATGTACTGCAATGGTAAACTAAGATACTCGATTGGTTGAACTTATTATCAAATCCATTCATTTTTGAAATGTATTTCTTCATCTTTTATTGTTTATTTTAAGAAGAGAGCAACTTTCTGTACTTTTATTTGGTCAGTGAATTTGAAGAATATTTTTTACTATTCGATTAATTTGTTTTTTTGGATTTACTATTTTGTTATTGCTGTTCAATTACAATTGTCCCAGTTGTTCCCTCATTTTTCTCCCATGCCCCTCGCATGCCCCCACCACTCCCACAGTCAGTCCCTACCTTGTTGTACTTGTCCATGGGTCTTTTATAATTGTTTCTTAACTTGACTGTTCCCCTTCTTTCCCTGGTTATCACCCTCCCTCTTTCCTTTTGGTCACTGTCAGTTTGTTTTTTTATTTCCATGTCTCTGGTTCTATTTTGCTCATTTGTTTGTTTTGTTGATTAGGGTCCACTTATGGATGACACCATATGGTATTTTTCTTTCACCTCCTGGCTTATTTCACTTAGCATAATACTCTCCAGTTCCATCCCTGCTGCTGTGAAGGATAGGAGTCCCTTCCTTCTTTCTGCTGTTGAGTATTCCATTGTGTAAATGTACCACAGTTTTTT
>PVKM010018206.1:0-25227 GCA_004027735.1 Carollia perspicillata
GAGTGCTTGTTGTTTGAGCCACCAGGTCTACGGTATCTCGTTGCAGCCGCCCTAGCAGACTGAGACAGCAGAGCTCCGAGGATCACAGAGAAAAGGAGATAGCTTTGTTCAGATGCGCAGGTGGGGCGCTGAACAATCTGGGGTGGAGGGGGCAGTGACGAAGATCATAACGTGGAAGTCACCCCCTGGAACTGTGAACTGCCGTACTCCCGGTTCTGTTTTGAACCCACTGATAAATATGGAGACTGGTTTTGTTGCTAGAAGACGAATTGGGAGGGGGGCTCTGAAAAGAGCACAGGGGAAGCAAGAATAGTGGTTATATCATAATAATAGTGTTAGGAAACATTCACCTCATGCTGCTATGTGCCAGTCTGCTCCGAGTACTTTACTTACATTTATTCATTTATTTCTCACAGCAAATGCCCTATGAGGTAGACGTCATCATCCCGTTTTACAGATGAGGAAATCAAGGCAAAGATAAAGTAAATAAGCTACCTAACATCATGTGGATTATAAGTAGCAAAGCCAGGACTTAAATCTGGGCAGTTTGGCTTCAGAATTGCTCTTCACCCTTCCACTGTGTGGGTTCATTGGAAAGAGAGAGGGCAGTGGGGGGCCCACCCCAGCACAGCAGCTGGCCTGGATTCGAGCTTCCAGAGTTAGGGTGAGGACAGAAGCTGAAGAAACTGATTTCATGAGTTTGAGAGGTGCTACACACCAGCACAGCTCTTTGGGGACCAGATGACAAGACACAGAGCTGAATAGGAACACAGCTCCCTCCATCTTTGCCCCTTTCATCCCCCCACCCCGACCCTGCCACCTTGGCCTTGATGCAGAGCCCAGAACTGCTCTAATGCGAAGGGCAGGGGACTTGGAGAGTGTCAGAGGCCACCCCTGTGGCCTGGTATCGGTATTTCACAAGGCGAAGGAGGGTGAGGAGGGTTTTCCCAACATGTTCAAAGGCGGCAGATGTGCATGAACAGGAGTTTGGGCAGAACCAAGACGGAAGAATGGGTGGGCTCCTGTAATGAAAGACAGGTTTGTGGGCCCCTGTGATACCCTACCCCTGGAGCCTGGCAGAAATGCCCCCTCAGTGATCAGGTGGGGACTCAGAGCTTCAGTCATTTAAATGCAAACGTAATCTTGTTTGTGTTCGGGAAGGTCCTTCAGCTCTGCAACACATCGTGCCACAGGCAGTGACTCACCTAATTCTTACCTCAACCCATTTTACAGATGAAGAAACCAAGGGTGAGAAAAGCTGACTTCCCAAAGTCACTCAGCCATTAGAAGTCGCAAACCCCAGAGCTCCAGCACTGGCCACATCTCCAGTGAGATGCCAGAAACGCCGGCCTTCCTGGGAGAATGCCCCATGTCTCCAAGGATGCCTCCCACTGGGAAGCAGGCTCTTCAGGTCTCCTGCAGCCTGGCAGAGGTCTGTCTACCAGGCCAAGCCTCTGCCTCAGCCGCCCACTTGTGTGCTAGGGACAGAAGGGGGACTTTATGTGCAATCTGCCCGACTCTCCAGAAAGCACTTAGGTTTATGATGTGCATGAAATTGATCACCAGTTGGCGCAGCCCCCGCTCACTCGGTGCCAGCCCAGCTCTGGCAGGAGACTGCCCCCCTTCTCTCCCTTTCAAGGAGCATCAAAGCCGCCTGCCAAGGCCCCTCGTGAGGGTCCTTCTTCACTAACAAGTGCAGAGTGGAGGGGGGAGCTCTGCCCAAAGGCCTTTCCACAGCGCCTATACCCCCATGCCCATGACAGTGAAATAGCTCCGTGTTTTATGCCAATTCCAGTCTCTTCTGCTTCCCTCTAACGAGCTGATGCTTTCAAAGGCTCCACTAATTGGTTTGCGCCTCGCACACCATGACACTTTGATAGTCACTTAGGACATGCGTCCACCTGACACACCCACGGTATGGGAGGTCACTTGCCTCACTGTACCAGGATGGCCTGTCCTGTGCGCACATGCGAAAGTGCCCGTGTGTCCTGTTTTATGTGTGGAAGACATGTGTCTGTATGGGCACACCTATGTGCATGTGTGTATAAATGCTCTTTTGAGGCTATTTCTCTTGTCAGTGCCTGTGCACAGGTGAATGCTACCATCTGTGCACATGAGGGTGTGTGTGTGTGCCCACTTCCCTGGGTGGGTTTGTGTGCATGCGATAGAGCCTGTATATTTAAGGCTGTACTCCTATGTTTTGTATGTGTTCTGTGTGGACACCTGCTAGCAGGCACATACATGTTAATTTTTGTAAGTCTATAATAAGGTGTGCATTCATGCCCGAGTGCATCTGTGGTGTGTGGGTGTGTGAGCCTAAGCACAGGGCAGGGCAGGCCTGTGCATCTGTGTGCACATGGGTGAGATGTGGTGGAAAGGGAGTGTCTGGCTGGGGTACATATATGTGGCATGCATGTACCTGGGCATCTGTGCATGATGTGTGGTACAAAGGTGTGACATAGTGGCCAAGGGTCCATGGGCTATGGGTTTGAGCCTGGCCCTGCCATTTTCTAGCTGTGTGACTTTGGGATAATCACTTGACCTCTCTAATCTTCAGTTTTCACATCTGTAAAATGGAGATAATAAAAGCATCTATGTCACATTGTTGTTGTGTGGACCCACTCGATACACACAGAGGGCAAGCAGGAAGGTGCAAGATGCAGGGATGCACCTATGCGCAGGTGGGGGAGTTCCTTCTCACCCTCCCAAACTCCCCTCTCCCCAGAAAGTGGTGGTACCGACCCTTTCCCTCGGCCTCAATAGGAAAGAGACCCTGTGGCTCTTGGGGAAAGAACTGGTCAGGCCCAAATCACACAGTAACAGCTCCAGTCTCTGAGATCTTTGTCACACCTCACGTGAGTGCACATGTTTATTACCTACCTTTGACATGTGGGAGACCGAGGTCCCTAAGTGGGTGCGAGTTGGTGGTTGAGCCATCAGAGGACACAGCCTGCAACAGGCTTACTCCTGAGGGAGGGGGCGGCTTCACGCGGGCGGAATAATGTGCACCTCACCTTTGTGCACCCCGGGCACAAAATACACAAACCTGGAGCAAAGGGGATTCCTTACCTGTCCTCCAGCCTGGGGTGTCTGCCTCAGGACAACCCCCGAGGAGCCCAGCCCTGTCACGTGAGCATAGCTTCAGTCTAACCCCATCACTTCCTCACTGAGAAACTGAGGCTCACAGAGAGCTAGGAGCTTGCTCAGAGCCATTAGGACAGAGAAAAGCTACAACAGAGGCCCCTAGCACCCAGACCATGACTCTCACTCCCTTGCTTTCCTCCTTTACCCCGAGGCCACTCCACAGCACTGCCCAGGCTAGGGCATTATGGGGCAGGGGCCTCCCCACGGACAGGTCATGGGGCTGTCCAACCAGCTGGCGGTCAGCCTGCAGGGTCCGCCACGTGCCCCTTTGGAGGGAACGTGATCACTAGACCTGGGCTCTTGCACTGCCCCCACCTAAGATTGCAACCAGTATTCATTACTTCTTTTTCCTTCATATTTTGCAGGGCAATCTATGTTATTTTCTAATTTTAAAAAATTAAAACTTTAAAAAATCACAACTAGCAGCACTGCGACCTCCCCAGTTGACATTGCCACTCTCATTAGCACCGTCCTCCCCCAGAGTCATCACTGTCACCAGCATCAGCGTGTGTCGGCAGCCACCACCAAATCCCACCCTTGAAGCTGTCCTTACCCCTAGCCCTTAATAAATGTCTCCAACCTGGCTCCAGAATTAAGCAAAAATGGTCTTTCCCCGCCATTTGCATTTCATTTCTCCTCCCACCCCTATGCTCATTCCAGGATCATGTGACCCGAAGCCCTCCCCAAATCTGCATCCTGCCCTGCTTCCCTGCTCCCAAGAGCCCCTGGCCCAGCCTATCCTGCAGAAACCTCAGGCTGGGCTTTGGCCCTGAAGCCTCACTGGGGACTGGCAGTCAGCAAGGGAGCCAGGAGGGCAGGAGGACAAGCAGCCCCCTCCTTAGGCCTAGTGCCCCACCCACCCAGCCGGCTGCCGGTCTGCCTTCCTGAGCTCATTAACTGCAGGTCACTGTTCAGCAGGAAAGACAAGGCGTGGGTTCTCTGGGCGTTCATTAGCCGTGAGAGGAACAGTGTGTGTGAAATTAGCAGTCACCTGAGGACCTCGATAATTTCATAATTAGGAGGCCTAATGGTTCCAGCTCTGGATGGCAAATGACTTAACCCCTTGTCTGCTGGTCACCTAACCCCCAGCCTAAAGCGGAGGGGAGGGCTTGCAGTGCCCCCTCCCCTCCAGTCCCTGACTCCCTGTAATCCAATCACGTTCATTTCTGCCACTCCAGGGCCCAGCACCAGTGCTGGCATAAAAGCGGTGCAAATGCAAAGTAAGTGGAGTGAATGAAGGAATGAATGAATGACTGAACAGGTGTCTGAAAGGCAAAGGAGTTTGAGCCCCCACTGCAGGTGTTCAGGGGAGGAAGGACTCTGCATCTGAACAAGTAGGAGTTGTGGCCATGTGCACCCCTGTGTGCAAGCGCACGTGCCAGCATGAATGCACACACACACACAGGTGGGTGTGTGATGCCTGCTTCTGAGAACCTTGTGTGTGTCCTTGTCCAAGCTCACATCTGCAGCCTCCTGTCTGGAAATGGTGCTCGTCATGTGACGGGGCCCCAAGCGCCTCCCCTGAAGCCAGCCTCTCCTGGCACCACCTGAATAATGGTGGCTCTGGAATTTCTACATGGGGGCACATAGGGGGCACGCTGGAGGGAAAGAGGGGGTCTAGGGACTTTGCCTTGAACCTGCATTTGCATTGCCGTGCACTGTCTTTATTTAAACGAAATATCATTTGGGAAGCTGGCGCTAATGACAGGGGGCTAAAGTCATACCTTTTAATATGGGGGAGCTGGTTATGACAGCTTCCCAAGACCTGAGCCTTTCTCAGCCTACTCCCCCTCTTCCCAAACTTGTTCTGGTCGGGAAGAGGGGGAGGCTGAGGAGCAGGGTGGGGTCCACTGGGCTCCAGGCTGGTGCAAGCCTCCCCCAACCTGGGACAACTGGTTCGGCGTCTCCAGGGACCCTGCCTCACACCCCTGATTGCAGAGCAGATGTGGGGAGGAGGTGAGTGGGTGAGAGGGGAGGAGAATAAAACGGGAGAAGAGGAGGTATGGGGAGAACAATAAAGGACTAGAAAGGGAGAGAGACCAGGAGGGGAAGGGGGAGAAAGGGGAGGAGGAGAAAGGATAGGAAGTCCCAAGGAGGTGAGAGGCAGAAGATAAGAGGAGAGAGGAGAGGGGAGGGGAGAGGAGAGGAGGAGAGGCAAGGAGGCTGAGAGCATTATCAGCACTTAAAAAGCGAGCAGCTCAGTTCTTCTTTGGCACAAATAATGGCTTTTTATGAATAAATCATGTGTCAGACGCCTCCTAGGGAGTAGGCATGGAGGGGGGTGCGTCTGCTGGGCTCCGTGGCTGGCAGGGAAGGGCCAATTGCAGACCCCCAGAGGCAGGGATGTTGCCCTCTTTCCTCTGATGGGGCCCAGCAGGACCGAAGCCTTCTCTGGAATCACCACTGGCCTGAGCCAGGCAAAGCTCAGTCATTGCTTTGAGGTGGTCTCGCTGCTCCCTGCTCAGGAGCCTGGCCCATCCCAGGCTGGGAGCATCCCTCTGCTCCCTTCCCCTCACACAGCAAAGCAACCCATAAGACGCTCCTAGCAGGGGAACATCAGCTCAGCTCGGTGCACCGGGGAGAGAGGTCTACGCCAAGACAGGCAGACACGTCCAGAGCCGAAGGCATGCAGCACACACAGCTCACACAGGCATGGACGTCACAGCCCTGAGCGCACATGTGGGCACACTCAGAGAGAGAGATGCTGTCATTCCCAACACACACGCACAGGCCCACACATACAGATGCATATGGGGCTATGTGGACACACACAGACCTACACACACACACCAGCAGCCCACCCTCCGTCAGTCAGGGCGGGGGCAGCTTTGCAGCCCATATGGTACCCAGACCCAGCTGGGCTGTCCCAGAGTCTGGTCGTGGGGTGGGGCTGGGGCATCTGTCTCAGGGGTGGGTCTGTCAGCCTCAATGTTCTTCCCACCCAGCAAGGACACCTACCACACCCCAGTGAGGTCTTACCCCTCATGGAGCCTGGAACCAGTACAGGTCCCACTGGCTCCGAGCTCCTTGGCTCCTCTGCTCTCACAGCCCCTCCCAGAAGAAGTGGGGGCCAAAGGACAGCCAGGGCATTGGAGGTACGCAGTCCACACAGGAGCCCTGGCTCTGCCCTTTGCCAGCAGTATAACCTCGGAGTCATTCCGATTTTATTTGCTCCTCGAAACCAATCTGAGACAGATGCTACTGGCCCATCTTCCAGACCAAGGAAGTGAGGATCTGAGTGTATTGGCATTTCTTTCTAGGACCACCCTCTTTTCACAAACTCGAGGATCCTAGTGTTCTGGTTTTCTTCCTCCTCTCCCTGCGGCTGCTCCTTCTCAGCCAGTGGTTCCTCTTCCTGGGCCACGGTGCTCTAAGGCGTTCATCAGAGCAGACCCGAGTGACCTGTTCTTCCCACTCTGAACCACCCCCGTGCCACTTCCAACACCTCCACGACAGCCTCTGTGCTCTTGATCCTCTGACCTCCCTCTCCAGCCGAGACACTTTCTGGGCTTCTGGCCCCACGATCCAGCTGAACTCTCCCGGACGCCATGTTGCCCAAGCCAGGGAATGCCATACAGTATGTACGCCCCCATAGGACATAACTCAGACTGAGCCTGGCTGAGGCTGAGTGCATCGTCTTCTCCAGGGCTCCTCCTGCCCAGAAGTTCCTCATTCAGGGGAGAGTCCTGTCTGCCCAACCAATCAGGCATCACTTGACTCCTCCTTCTCCCTCACCCCCTACATCCAATCCACAACAAAGTCCTGATGCCTTTATACCCAATGGGTCTCTAGGAGTCCTCATCCTTTCTCCTCCAGCCCCACAGTCCTCTCCCCCTCCTGATTTGAGTCACCACCGGTCACTAATCCTCCTCCATTGTTGCCCCGCTCTGGCCCATTTGCTTCCCCATCATCATTCTTTCTATCTCTGCGCTTTTGACCACACTAAGCTGCTTTTTGTCCTGGAACTTTCATGATCTCTTGACTCTAGGTTTCTGATCTTGCTGTTCCCTCTGCCTGAAGCTCTTCCCATCTTCCCAATACCAGCTCATCCTCCAATACCTGCAACAACACCCCTCCCCCACAGGGGGACCCATCCCTGACTCCTCAAGCACAGGATAAATGTAACTGTTATCTGTTCCCACAGCAGACCCCCGGCTCCTCCATGCATTATAGCTCTAGTCTAGAATCACCTATTTACTCAGCTGTGTCCCCCTCAAGCCTCGAAGTTCCTTAAGGGCAGAGATTGTACTTATGTTGCTCTCTCTGGCAGCCCCAATGCTTGACACAAGACCTGGCACATACTGGGTGCTTAATAAATCTTCCAGATTAAGTGAGTGGGTGGGTGCAGAACCTGTGCTGAGCACTTTGCATACCTTTTATTTACTCACTCCTCACAAGAAATCCATGCAATCAATGAGTGGTATTATCCCGTGATCTAAACCAGGAAAGCAAAGCTACCGAGGTTGAAAACATGCTGAAGTTCATACAGCTGGTAAAAAAGAGAGAAAGAAAAAACCGCCAAGCAGGGAATAGATGGATTCAAATAGAAATCTGTGAGCCTTCAAAGGCCTCCTTTCCTCCACGCCACCTTGCCTTCCCAAGCCCTGTTCCCCTTCTGACCCTGTTTTCTCATCTGTGCAGAAATTAATACAGAAACTGACACTAATGGGTTCTCAGGAAGTACCTGTGCCTTCTCTCCCAACTCTGAGGGTCATTCAGGGCAGAATTTCCCCAGACCAGAAACTTTGGCAGCACATGTTCACAGAAGCAGGTGCGGAGCTCCACCCGGGCACATCCCCGGCATCCCAAACGCAGGAGGCGCTTAACCCCTGTGCGCTGAGCAGACAGGCAGCGGGGAAGGCTGACACACACACTCACAGAGCCACAATAGGGACTCCGGCTCCGGAACGCCCGCCCCCAGGATCCCTGCCAGTTATCCTCCTCCCCCGCCACTCTCCCTGCTAGCCCAAGGCGCGGGAAATATTTAAAACAATTTTATTCATGAAAATATGCTGTACAATGCACTCTACACGGCCTCGACACGGCACACACGCACACGCTGACGGCACGGCCACGGTACACAGCCTACGATAGGCGCCGGGGACGCCGCGCCCACAGCCCGACCCGACACTTATAAATACGGGAGAGAGGAGCCAGGACTGGCACAGAGAAGGAGAAAGGAGCTTGGGGGTTGGGGGTGGATCCGGAGCTGAGGCCCACAGGAGAGGCTGAGACCTGTACTTGCGGGGGGCGGGAGGCGGATCTGGAAGGGCGACTGACTCCGAAGGAGGAGGGGAGAAGCTAGGACTGACACGGGAGGGAGGCTGAATCATGAGGGTGGAGGGTCAGAGGGTTTCAGGGCTGAAGGAGGACAGCTGAGGGTGCACAGCCAATAGGTAGGTAGGTAGGTAGGTGTGAGTGTGTTTTCGGGAAGGGGGTGCTGGCTTCCGGTGGGTGAGGCTAAGACCAGTGGAAAGTGTCGATTGGGAACCAGATCGGAGCTGGGGTGGGCGATTCACCACAGCTAGGGCCCCCCACAAAGGAAACGAAGATTCAGAGACACCAAGACTCAGTTGCCCTCGCCCCGTTTCCGGCTTGGCTTCTCCGACCAGCGCAGGCCACCTCGCTCCTCCCCACTCCCACCCAGCCCGGAATTCAGCCTCCACCCCCAGGCTTCCTGCCCCGGGAGCAGGGGGAGCGGCTATCAGGAGTCTGGGCAGGAATGTGGGGTGCCCCAGCCCCTCCCTACCACTTCCCTCAGCAGCCATCTTCTGAGGGATGTCTCTAGCAGGGCGGGGCTGCCTCCTGGATCCTCTCTGGAGCTGGAACGGGGGTGGGGACCTGGGGATCAGGATGGGAAGACCAAAGCCCCTTGGGGCGGGGCAGACACCCGGGGCGCAGAAGGCGGCCCCTCAGCCAGGTACCCAGCTCTGGTTCGGGGGCGGGGCCCCGGCCAGGCCAGGCGGCGGTGGAGGCAGTGCCGAGTCGAAGTTGAAGTCCATTTCGTCGCTGTCCATGAAGTCGTTGAGGATGATGGACTCGACGTCGCACTCGAGGCTGCCGCTGAACATGTCGAGGTCCAGGTCGGCCGGGAAGCGGTCTGGCGCGGCACCCAATGGCCCGGCGGCGGTGGCGTATGGCCCGGGCAGTGCTTCCAGTAGGAGGCCGCCGGGCGGGCCCCCGAAGGCGGCCGTGTGGCCAGGCGGCGCCAAGCCCGCGGTGCCCGCCTCGCCGGGCAGCGTCATAAGGCTGATGGGGTGAGCTAAGGCACTGCGCGAGGGCACCGGCGGCGCGTACGGGGCCGCGCCCTTGCCGGGATAGGCGGGAGCCGCGCCCGCCAGCGCCAGCTCCCCGGGCGCACCCAGCACCGGGCCGGGGCGTGGCGCGGGCGGCGGCGGCGGGGGCAGCAGCGCGGGCAGCGCCCCGGGGCGGAAAGATGCGGCAGCTGGGGCGAAGCTGGCCTGCTTGTTCTCCTGAATGGTCTGCATGGGTAGGCGGCGCAACGCTCCCAGCACCGGTGGCCCGAAGCCTCCACCCCCGCCGTAGGCACCGCCCTTGCAGCCCCCGAAGTAGGCGGGCGTCCCGGCGCGGGCCCGTGGCCCGTACGCGTCCTGCGCGCTGTCCAGCAGGGCCTCGGGCATCCCCGCGCCGCCGCCGTGCAGGCCCATACGGCCTCCCAGCTCCGCCAGGCGGGGCATTTCCCCCGGGCAGCGCGCACCCAGCGCGGGTGACAGCGCGCTCGCCGGACTTGGGTACATGAGCGGCGACGATGGCGCCAGGGCCTCCAGGGCCTCGTCATCCTCCAATTCGGCCGCTTCGGCGAGCAGGGGTCTCCCGCCGCCGCGGAAGTCGGCCCACGCCTCGTAGTCGTCGCTGGCATGCGAGGCTGGGCTGGTGGCCCACTTGGCCGGAGCAGGCACAGGCCCCGGGGCTGGTGCGCCCGGGGGGCTGTCGTCGGGACTTCGCTCAGGTGCCTGTAGTTGCTTCTTCTTGCTTGCCTTGCCTTTGATGCGCAGGAACTTGGCCCCGTTGTCCATGGACACGGCCCTGCGCCGCGGGGTCTTGCCGGTCTTCCCGCCCTCAGGGTTCAGCATCCACCACGAGCTCTTGCCTGTGCCTTCATTCTGCACGCGGATGAACCGGGTGTGGAGCGACAGGTTGTGCCGGATGGAGTTCTGTGGCCAGAGACAAGGACATGGGTGGGAGAATGGGAAGTGAGGAGGCCATGAGTATGGGGTGGTGATGGATAGAGGAGGGGGAGGAAAAATAGAGAGAGGATAAAAGAATGGTAGAAGAGCCAGGAGGAGGAAGGGGAGGAAATAGGGAAGATGAGAGGGTGAATGAGGGAAGGGGTTGGGGGTGAGGGGAGGAGGTGTAAGTATCAGGTCGGACAAACTCAGAATATCTAAACCCCAGAACCGCATCACCCCGCCCCCACAGGCACTGCCCAGAAGGTGGGGCGGAGCTTTGGGCCTAGCTTTTCCCAAGAGACATGGCCAACCCTGAGGGCTACTCTTAAGGGGCCTGCAGCAGGGGAACCAGACCCCCTCTCTGGCTCAGCCAAGCCCCACCCTGGGGCTAGCCGGGCTTCCAGGGCCCCCCTCCCCAAGCAGATTATGTAAGGACTCATGCCGCCGTGGCTCATTTGTCCGCCCCCCTCCTTCCCCAGCCTGGCATGGAGCCAGGAGCCCGAAAACCCAGGGCTCCAGAAATCAATCTCGTGGTGACTGATTAAGCCCTGTTTAGAACTAATTGCTCTTTCGTGTGTGGGGAGAATAAATTACCTGCTTTAATTTCGTGTCTTTAAAATGCAACTGCAGGTAGAGAAGACTGTTAACCCTTTGCTGGGAGGGCCTGGCCAGGGAAAGCAGAACAGGCTGGGCATCCCCACAGCAGGTGGAGGCCTGACACTTTTCAGAGTTGTCCTCCGACTCTTCTGAGCTTCTGTGAGCTCTCCAGAGGACTTGGATCCCAGCAAGCCCCTTAATACACATCCCTGGGCACGGCAGTTTCCCACCCCACTTCTGCTCAGTGCCCCCCTTCGGGCCAAACCAGCTCTGGCCTGCCCTTTGGGTTACAGCTCCCCCTACCCCAAAGTCCCTTCCTGGTGAAACCTTCCCGAAGCTCCACAAAGCAAATGGCAAAGTGCCCATTTACAGATAAGAAGACCACAGCTCAGAGAGGTGAAGTGGCTTGCCCAAGGCCACATAGCCCTTCTTGCTGTCCCAGGTGCTTCCCTGGGCTTCACCTCTGTGGCCCCTGCACGTGTCCTCTTCTTCTAAGTGTCTTTTGCACCAGTCTGCAGTGCTCCCCATATCACTGCCTGCTTTGCCAGGCCCATCCTGGGGACAGAGGAAGGAAGGAAAGGCCGGGGGCGACTGACTTCACAGGAACTTATTGGGCCTGGCACACCCCACCTCTGGGCCTTGACCTCCTGGCTCCTGTACGGCTGCAGAAACAGCATGGGCCTGGGCTTCAGAAGGCTGGTCAGGATGTTTGGCTCTTTTCAGCCACCTAGCTATGTGACCGTGGGCAACATGTTGACTTAACCTCTATAAGCCCTAGTGCCTTAGTGAAGCGCCCTGAAAAAAAAATGGGTGACGTTCAGTAACCACCTTGGAAGGCTGTTAGGTCATTACCTAAGGTGTGTGTGGGTGTTTGGTGAACACACCAGGCGCTCATAAACGGTTAAACCCCTCGCCCTGTCCGGAAGACCTCACCTCTTAGATCACCAACAGACCTGCTCTGTCTCTCCCTCCTTTCTATCGCACTGAGTGGAACTGTGCTGGGCACCAGCACTCTAGAAAGCTGGCATTACCCCATTGCAGGGACTGGGGAGTGGAGGCCTAGAAGCATGATGTAAGGTGCCCACGGTCCCACGGGCAGCACTGCTAGGCACCACTCCTGACATGCCCAGCTCACAGACCTGTCTCCGCCCAGCCGTGTAACCACTGATCCGTGAGGGCTGTCCATCCTGCCTCCTTCCCATCAATGTCCAGAAGGAAGGGGCCTGTCTGCTGCCCAGGGTACCTTCTCTCAGCCCAGGCTCCAGGTACTGACCTGATTCTTCAGGGCCCCAGGTGCCCTATCTCTGGTACTTTCTGGTCTTGGAAGGTGACAGCTGGGGCTCCAAGGCCCCTCCCAATGTTGTCCTGCCTGGCTTCTCCTGGGACCCTGAGAGGAGGGGAGCTGGACCCCCAGGGAGTGGTGTTCCCTCAAGTAGATACCCCCTTTCCCCTGCTCCCGCCCCTGCACCTGCCTCCCCAGCCCCTCCCCCACACCTGTGTTCAGGGCCTCCGAGGCCTCAGTTCTCCCATATGGGACTATCTGGCTTACAAGACTCCACCTCCTAGCTTCTCCGGCTGAAGGTCAGTCAGGCAACACCTCTTTATCAATGTCACTGTGTGCCAACCTGGTTCTGAGTGCTCAGGGGTCGGGGGAGGAGGAAGGACATCAGCAGGTACCAGCCCCTACTCCGCAATACCTGTTCAGCTCCGGATGTTGTGCGTACTTTATCTCACGCAACCACTTATCAAACTCTGTACAAGTCAGGGATTGTGATCCCTATCTCAAGATGAAGAGAGTGAGGCTCAGAGAGGTTAAGGAAGTTGCCAAGGTCACACAGTTTAAGTGGCAAAGCCAAGTACTGATTTCAGGTTAGTGCAGGGATGTCAAACCCATTTTCGCTGGGGGCCACATCAGCCTCGCGGTGCCTTCAAAGGGCCAAATGTCATTTTAGGACTCTATAAATGAAACTACTCCTTAACAGTTAAGCAAGAGCTCAGCACTGCCGCTGGGTAGAAACAAGGTGCCGGGCCGGATAAAACAAGGTGGAGGGCTGAATGCAGTCCTCGGGCCTTGTGTTTGCCACCTGTGGGTTAGTGTCTCTGGGTCTAAAGGACATTGCACTCCACCACGGGAGAGAGGACCGAGTCGGAGAATTTCCAAAGCACCTTAGGAAGTGAGTATTCCAGCGCTTCTTAAACTTTCCATGTAAACCTTCCCTAGAAGTTGGCAGCATGGGAAGACTGGGGGGCATGTCAAAAAGTCAAACTTCCTTACAAGTCTTTGCTTTCTTTTTAGGATTCAAGGGAATTTTGCATTGTACTTTATAATACATCCAAATTTCCTGAATATAAATAAAAATGTTCCGGGCCTATGAAACTTTGTATCCTTCCCTTTCTGTCCTCTGCCCAGAAGGTACCTCTGGAGGCCTGAGCTCTAGCCTGAAAGCCCAGCTGATCAGACCCAGAGAGAAGAAAGGTCTTGTCCCAAGTTGCCCGGGACCTGGCGGCAGAGCTGGGAATTGCATCCCTAACTCAGCGCACTTCCCCCTCCACCGACCTGGGCAAGTTCCTCCTCATTTTGGTCCTCAGTTTCCCTACCAATAAGCTGATGAGATGGGGCAACTCTACTCTGGGGACCTTTTCTATTTAATAATGAAAGTTCTTGGAATCATCCAGTCCAGAGGTTCTGAAACTTTAAAACATTTTTGACACTTTTTGTGAACGGAACCTAAGACAATACTTGAATGTTACACAGTCAAGCCATCAGAGAGTAGGGGCAGGGGTGCCTGGAGCCCTGCCTGCTTGGCACCCTTCTTGCACTTTCCCTTTGGGGGGGGTCCTGCAGGCCAGATGGATGGGCAGTTGAGGCCTAGATGGGTGCCACGCCTTGCCCAGAGTCCCCCAGGGAGGAGACCCAGGGCTGGGTGAGGACCTTGGCCTGGGACCACTGAGCCAGGCTCTACACTCAGTGTGCACCGGGGCTGTGCCCCCTGAGGGAAGTCCGGGCACTGCAGCCTAGTGTGGCTCCTCAGGGCCCAGCCACCTGGTACCAGTCAGAGCTCCGGGCCAAGATCCAATGGCAAGCACCGATCACATCTCACCCATGAGGCCTCCTGGGAGGCCAGAGGCCACAGAGGAGGTGAGGGTGGCAGAGGAGGGAGATGCCTCTGCCAGGCAACAGTAACCAGGGCTCCCTCTTGGAGTCACCTAGCAACCCGCCACCACAGCCATGCCCTGGCATGCCCAGGCTCCCCTAGTGCCCAAGCTGCGCCAGCTTCTGGGGCCTCACACCTCCCACACCTCCAGACAGAGCTGGCGGTGGTTCCTAGGGGAGACGGGACCTCCCTGATTCTGGGCCTCAGGGAGACCATCAGGGCAGAGGGAAGGGACGGTGGCCATCCATCCCATGCCCATCCCACTCTCCCTCAGAACCTGGTCCAAGGAGGCCAACCTCCAGGGGCCCCACCCACCAGAAAGGAGGCTGGTGCAGGACAGAGGGGGAACCCTGCTGTTCATCTGGCTTCTAGTTTTGGCTCCAACAGCCACAAACAATGTGGCCCTGGAGTAAGATGCTTTGACCTCAATTTCTTCAAATGGCCCCCTGCTTCTGCCCTCACTTCGCTTCGGACCTCCACTAGGCAGCAGCCACAGCGAGCCTTTGGTGTCCCTCGGAGCCCTCCAATGCACCAGTCTCACACCGAAGAACAGAGGCCTGGCGGGAACCAGAAGGCCCTCCCTGGCCTCAGACTCCGCCCCTAACACTGTCCGGCTTGATCCCTCCCTGGGTTCCTCCAGCCTCACAGGTGTGGTCCTGCCTCAGGTCCTCTGTCTCAGGGAGATACTGTTCACCCCGCTACCCACGTCCGTCCCTCATCCCCTTTGAGTCTTTTTCCAGATGTCCCCTTTCAAGAGGCCCATGCTAACCACTCTTAACAACTGCTCTTCTTCCCTGCCGTTTCTCAGCCCCCTTGCCCTACTCTAAATTTTTCTAAGCCATTATCACGTTCTAAATTAATATATAATTTGTATATATGGAGGCAATATACACATTAATAAATCATATGTTATATGTGTAAACATATAATTTAGCTCCTCTATTATTTGTCTGGTTTTCCTTATATTAGAATATAAGTTTCATGAGGGATTTTTGTCCATTTTTTATTGCTCCGCATGTGTTGGATACATGTGAGGAATTTAATAAATGTGTGTAGAATGAATGAGAGGGAGAGAAGAGGGAGGGAATATTGTGTTGCAGGGAGAATGCATGAGGCTGGACAGAGCAGCTGGCACACGATAGGGCTTTCTCCGAACTGGGCTGACAGACGACAGCACGGAATGAGGGACAGTGTGGGGTGGGGAAAGTCAGGAAGAGCGTGACCCGCCCCGAGAACTGCTAAGAGTAAGGGCTCTTCCATGAGAGGCGAAGATGGTCTCACAGGGCGGACAGAGCAGCTGCCTGCTCCAGCCCCCTCTCCTGCGCCCTCCTGCTCCCCAGATAGACTTGGTTAACCCGGGGCGTGCTGTGGTCAAGGTCCCTCGGCCTGTACCATCTGGCCGGAAGACACTCCAGGAGCCCCAGTGGGAACAGAATAACCTTGTCCTCGCTGACGGTGTCTCCCTCATGAACAGGGTCTAATCCATTTGGTGGCGGCAGCTCATCTATCCAGCAGGACACCCTCATCTATTCCCAGGACACCCTTCGCCCACGAGCAGTAATGCATTCATCTGACAGCACAACCCCATTTATCCAGCACCCCAGTCCCATTTCTCCAGCAAGTACAACCTCATTTGCTAACAGCACTCCGTTCACCTGACGGGCCCCCTCATTTATCCAGCAGGACACCCTCATTTATCCTCCAAGTTGGAGGCTCTCCTTCCTCCTGCGGTGTGGCTGTGTTCTCCGGTGGTGCAGCCCGACTGATCCAGCAGGACGTCATCTCTCCTACAAGTACACTTCATCCCCTGACAGTACAACCTCATTTATCTCGTAATGTAGCCTCACCTTGCCTCCAAGTACCACCTCGTTCCCTGACAGTACAACCTTGTTTATCTTCCAGTACAACCTCATTTCTCCTTCCAGCACAGCTTCATTCTCTGATAGCTCAACCTCATCCAATCTTACTTCTCTGGCCACAGCCTGCCAGGAAGCGGGGGTAGAAGGGGGAAGAGAAAAGAGGTCCCACAGTCCCTGTCCCACCACCCCAGGCCCAAAGGGGCCCATCGACTTTGAACTTCAGGTTGCTTGGCCCAGCCAGCACTCCACTGCCCCACCTCCCTTTTGGTCCCCTCTGGGGCTAAAGAGGATCTACAGGATGGGTTTTCTCCATCTCCCCAGGAGGGAAAGGATCCCAACTGATTGATAGGTTTTGCTGATTTATGTGGTATGGATACTCCTGTCATGGCCAATTTTAAGCTGCCAGTATGACGTGATCACTGAGTGCGAAATTGGGAAGAAGTGTGCACGGCGGTTCTCATGAGCCAGTGCAGGCCAGCGCACACCACTGGCTGTGCTTCCAACACCAGGGCAGGAGAAGGGCAGCACCTAAGCCCTGCCGGATTCAGGCTAGGTTCATTACATACTATTTTACAAAGGGAGGAAACTGAGGCTCCGGTGGGTTAAATGACTCCTGAGGCCACAAAGCTGGGAAGTGATGGAGCCAGGTCTGGGTCTCTGGGCTGTTGGATTCCAAAGCCAGGGTTTATACCCCCAGGGTGGTGGGCAACATCGCCCTGCTGCCCGCATCAGTGGCCAGCCCTGCCTTGGTTGGTTCTCAAGCCCATTTCCTGGCTTGTATCAGAGACAGGAGACCCTAGGCTTGTGCCCCATCCACTATAAACCCTGTGCAACCTCCTGGCCTCCCTGGCCCCTGGGGAATTTCAGGACCCCTCTCATTAAGTCCAGGGTCTTATGTCCGTCCTTCTAAGCCCAAAGCCAGGTATGAATGCCTCTCCAAGTTCTATCACTGTCCAAGGTTCATTCCATGCCCTCCTTCAGGAAACGGAGCCTGTCTACAAGATGGGGATGGTGATCCCCAACTTCATGCAAGTGACATTAGGCCTCCCCTGTAAAACAGGGTAACAATACCAACATCCACGGGGGAGGTCTGGGATGTGGATGAGATCCTACACGTCAAGAATCTCATCCTCTCTCTGTCTCGGAGCCCCAGGAGCAGCCCCTGACCCACCCCTTACCCTCCACCCCACTCTGGCCCCAGCCTGGCCCAAGAATACACACCTGTCTCAGACAGAGCCACAGACTCTCCAGGGGTCACTTGCTCTGCTGCCTGGGGTGAAGCGGGGGTGCTCAATCCAGGCAGGCTTCCTGGCAGAAGGGGTAACCTGGATGACCACAGGGGCCTGAGGCCATGTGTAAATCCTTGGTACTAGGGCCTGTAGTAGAGGAGGGGTAGAAGGGCAGGTGGGGCATCAGGGCCACAGGTGCTGACAGGTGAGTAGGCTTGGGGTCAGCAGTAGGACAGAAGTGGGCAGCCAGGGGCTAAGAGGAACCAAATGTTCAAAACAAGTCATGAGATCAAGGGATAGGCCCTGGCATCCTCCACCCTGACTCCAGAAGAGAGCAGAACCCATATACCCAGCCTGCGCAGCCAACACATCAGCAGCAGAAATCCAAGCTCAGCCCTACATGGCTCCTCATCACCTGTGGGCTTGGGTCCAGCTCCAAGTGCTATTCGAGAGCCCTTGATGCTCTTCAGCTTCATCACCTCCATTCTCTTAAGCCCATCTGAGGCTCCAGCCACCCTGGATGTCTCACACGTCCATGCCTGTGTACACTCTCTTCCCTTTCCTTTCCTCTCTCTCTGCTCTACTTCCTGCTGCTCCATCAAGGCTAGCTCTGTGGCTTCTTCACAGACCCCTCTTCGAGCCCCAAAGACAGCTGCTCCTACTTCAGTGTTACTGCAGAAATCTAACTGCAAACTGGAGTATAACTGTATGTGAGCCTGCCTCCCCACTTGAACTTTGTGGGCAATCCTTAGCCCATTGAAAGTCACACATAGGATAGAGCTCTCAGCAGCCACAAACCACTCAGGGCCTGGCCGTTCTGTGCAGAGCCATTCAGGCCTCTCCCTGTCTCTCTCCCTCTGCACCAGCACCTCCCCACACCCCTGCTCAGGCCCTGGGAGCAGCTGCAGTGACCTCACCCAGCCCTGCCCTGCGCCTGGCTCTGGGGAGGGCCCAGCAGCTGTGCCCCAGCCCTGCTGGCTGGCTCCTGGAGGGAAAAGAGGAAGAGTGGGCATGGTGCCAAGAGAACCATCTGCTCTCCCAGGGGCATGGCCACCCGCACAGACATTGGCCTCGCCCCCAGGGGCTGCCCTTGGCCCCCTGTACCCATGCCAAGGGGCTCCAGGAGCCCAGGGCAGCCCACCCAGACTGGGGCACCAGCCATCACCTGCCATCTGTCTTCTCCTGGATTCTGAGAAGTCCTTACAGGACATGTTGCAGCACGAATGTCCACTGAAAAATGAACAAGTGCTCAGGATAAGCTGGGTGCAGAGGCCAGAGGGCAGCCCTGAGTGTGCTGAGCCCTGCCTGCCCCAGCCTTGCTGGGCTAAGAGCCTGTGATCTCCTGGGGAGGGGCCTGCACCCCCTCACATCTGCTCAGCTGGCAGGTGCCTCTGGCAGAGGGTAAGCCCCTTCCCCCACAGCCCCAGCTCAGGTTACAGAGGAGGCAAGGCCAGCTGAGGACAGGGGGAGGGGACAGGAGGGGTGGAGGAAGCATCACAGCTTCCCAGAGTGTTGGGGGAGGGGAATTCAGATCTCTAGATAGGACTCAAAGCCAGAGAGGAAAGGACCATGCCCAAGGTCACAGCCTCCCAGTAGGCAAAGAGGAGCTGGTGTCCAGACAGCCCTGGGTTCGAGAGTGACCTTGAACAAATCATTGCCTTCATCCGTAAAAATACAGAGCCTAAACCCTGCCTGCTTGCCTCCCAAGCCATGGGGAAGGCTTTGCAGGCTAGAAAGCAGTGGGTAACCCTAAGGGCAGGACAGAGCTTGGACATCCTGAATATCTGACACCTCGGGAACAGAAAGGGAGGCATAAGAACAAGGACCCCTCTCCCCCAACACACACAGAAATCAGTGTCCTCAGCGATCAGGGCCCCAGGATTCTACACTACATAGTGGTAGGGAGGTCGTTCTTTTCACCTCCCACAGCAATGGGTAACAGTAATGATATTTGCTAAGATTTCTTGAACACTTTACATGTATCTTTCCTATAATTCTCACAACAAAGCTTGGGCATCAGTCCTATTATCCCATTTTGTAGAAGAGGAAACTGAGGCTCAGTTGCCCCGGGCCACACAGAGGATGAGTGGTGGAGCTAGTATCTGCTCCTTTCTGCTTGCTCAGACTCCTAACCATACCACTGTCTCACCTCCAAGATCCTCAAGTCACCAAATCGTGCTGCATAGCCCCTCAGCCCTGGCATCTTGGACTCCACCTGCTCTCAGGTTCATATTCTCTACCCTTGGTACCAGGCCCGCACTGGGCACCTGGGCCAGTCCCCTGTACTCCATCCTCCACACCACCCTCAAGTGATCATTCTCCATCCCCTAAAGCTTGAAGTACTAGCTCCCCCCCCTTGGTATTCAAAACACTCACCCTCAGGCCCCTGCTTACTTCTCCGGCCTTGGCTTTAAGTTCTGGCCAGTACGGCCAGACCTCCAAGGAATCCAGCCCCGTGGGTCTAACCTCCTTTGTCAGTTCCCCTCCCCCACCTCCAAACACTGTGGCTCATCATCTGGCCTTCCATCATGACCCTGAGCAGCCCATCCTAAATCACAATCAGGAGTCCTCATGTTGACCTGAGCGTACCTCAAGATCAGGGGGCCATTGAGTTCCTCTGAGTGGCACTGTGCACTGGGCCAGGAGTAAACTGAGTGGAGGAAGCTGCCATCAGGCTTGGGGTGTGCAGATGAAGGGAGGAGACATCACAGGGTGGGGGACATATCTCAGAGAGGTCTCCGACAAACCCAGGGACCCCGACCCACCCCCCGGGCTGCAAGCCTCTCAGGGCCAAACTCCAAGGAAAGCAGAGCAATGATGAGGGCAGGGGCCGTCAGCTTGGAATGGCCTGACCAGAGAGCACTGGTCTCAGGAAGAACTGGCCCTGGGGAGCTTCAGTTCTGTCACTTACAGCGGGATACTGGGAAAGCCACTTTATTTCTCTCAGCCTTAGTTTCCTCATCTGCAAAACAGGGACAGTAACAGTATCAGCTTCAGAGAACTGCTGTCAGAATTAAACAAAATCATGCAATGAGAGTTGAATCCTGAGCTGGGACAGTTCAGCATGGATAAAGCAAGGGTCAAAAGACAAGACGGGTGAGTGACGCGGCCGGAGTGGTTGACCGGGGCCAGGTGGCGGAGGCCTTGAGCTTCACGCTGAAGCCCCAGGATTGGATCCTGTAGTAACAGGACGGTGCTGTACACATGCCCTTGTCTCTGCCACAGGATGGGGAGCTATCAGAGAGCAGGGGCTGCAACTCTCAGGTTCTTCACCATTCTGAGCCTTTACGCTGACATTTCCCCTCCATCCCCGCAGCCAAAGGCTCTCGGTGGCTGTGGGCATCAGCCCATTCTCTCCCTCCATGTTCTACACAGTGTAATTCCACGATGTGGGGGCTGGGCAACTGTGTTGGAGATGGAGGGAGGGTGTGTCAAGTCCCTCGGAGCTGACTGCAGGGGTTCAATTGAAAAAGAGTTAGGAGGAGGAGTGGTTCAACCCTGGGCAGCCTGATTAGAGAAGAGGCCGGTCCACACTGGGGGCAGAAGAAGAGAGGGACAAGCAGGAGCCCAGGAAGTTACCATCTAAGGTGTCAGTTCAGAATCTGACCCATCACCAGACAAACCTGTTAAAACACAGTTTCCAGAGCCCATCTGATGAGAGTCTAACATAGAGGGTCTGAGATGGGGAGTCAACACCTTTATTCACTAAAAGCTTCTACGTGACTCTGATCATCAGCAGGGTTTGCCAACAACTAAGGATTTAAGGCAGGAATTCTCAGGCAGACGCAGTGGGTTCCAGAATCACCTAGGAGGCAGGCCTTTGTTCAAACCACTTAAGCACCCCGCCTAGTTTCTGAGGGGTTTCCCAAGGGATCAGTCCATGAGAGTCAATAACTGCCTTGGTGAGCATGTGACAATGGCAGTGGGTGTGGGTTGGGAACTCCAGTGTCTGGTGTAAAGGTGGCAGTGGAAAGGCAGCCTGAGATCAGAGGCAGCAGGGAACGTGGGAAGGAGGGCAGGGCCTGGACAAGGCCAGCAGAGGGCCCGGGCTCCAAACAGAGCAGTGAGAGCTTGGTTGGCTCCCAAGGGAACTGGGTCCCAGAGGGATCTGGGGCATGCACAAGCCTTGAGGCAGGAGGGTCTGCTGGTGCATGGGGCTGGCACCACCCCAGCACTGGAGATGGTAGAAACAGACAGGTCTGCACCTAAATCCGGGCTCATCCTCGTTCCAGCTATGCTGCCTTGGTCAGATGATTTCACAATGCGGTGAAATGGAAAGGCCTCCATTTCCTCAACTGTGAAATGGGGCTATAAACACATACCTGGCAGGTCCCAGGGAGGATGAAATGAGAGAATTTATGTGAAGTGCCTAGCACCAGACATTATGGCTCTCAATTCTTGTTCCCCTTCCCACAAGAGGCATCACCCCCTTAGAGACTAGAAAGGTTCTCTGCAGAGAAGGAGGCCCTGGGGGGAGGGTGTGGGAGGCCCCTCCCCCACACGCCACCTGGCCCCCCTCCCACCTCCACATATGGGTTGGGGGGTGGGGAGAGGCAGCAAACAGCCAAACGTCCCAAACAGGAGTTGGTTTCCATGGTAACCAGGGTGCCAGGAGGAAGGGGGATGCTCTAGATCCAGCTGTCCCCTGAGCACCCTACCCAGGCCCCAGAGCCTCCACTAATGCCCACCCAACACCCTGCACCCCCATCTGCCTCCTCTGGGAGCCAGCTGGGACTGCCATGAGTACTCCCTTCATTGCGCCCAGAGTATGTTTGCCACCTGGGTACTGCCAGGGGCAGGGTAGGCAGTTCCAAGCAGGAGTACTGAGTTCGAGTCCATTGAACTGTACTCAGATGCTTCCACACTGAGAAATCCCTCCTATCAGTACTTCGAGCCCTCCGTCCCAACCAACCCCTCATGACTCCTAGAACCAGAGGGTTTGTCAGACACAGCCCAGGAAGGACCAAAGACTGTGTTAAGCCGCTTTGGACACTGATGAGAATACCAGGGACTGGAATGGGAGAGAGCTTTGCTCCAGCTCACACACACACTGGGTCAGGTTTCCCTGCAGGTGCTCTGTCCACCCCTCTCCCACTCCCAACTCCACAGCTCCAGCTGACCCCAAAGGACTGAACTAGGGCACCCTGAGTGCTACTCCAGGGAGATGGGACGTGGCTGGAAGGAGGAAGCCCTAACATTAAGACCTGTAGCAACAGAATGGCAGTCCCAAAAGTCATGAGCTCTCTGTCACTTGGTGTATGTGAAGGGACTCCCCCTTCCCCCTGATCTGGATGTAGAAGAACTGGACACCAATGGGTACCTGTTTCCCAGGTACCCATGCCCACCAGCTGCAGTAGGGAGGGGGTACTGGTGAGTCAGCCACAGGTAAGGGAGACAGTGAGGTGAGGAGGGGCTCTCTGTTCTAGAGGATGTGCCCACATCCCAGAGGCTCCCATCCGCAGACACGGTCCAGAACCGCCCTTCACCCCTCATAAGACACACACAAAGGGGCTTCCACAGCCCCCTGGACTACATGTGATGGCCATCGCCACTGAAAGACAGCGGAAAGAGCACCCTTTCAAAGTCCAAATACAAGCTCCCTTCCAGCCTCAATAGCATGGTAAAAGCTTGAGTTTTGGCGTCAGAAGGAGATTCAACTCCCAGGCCTGCCACTTCCTGAGGATGTGACCCCAGGACGAGTCACTTCTCCATCTGGGAAACAGGGATCTTAGTAACCACCTGGAAGAATGGTGGCCAGGATTTGATGGGATATGCGCTTGGTTAGAGGGTGCCTCTGGGAAGGCACCCCTCTCAGCCACCCCCACTCCTCTCTGGCAGAGCCCCAACTCCAGTCAGTCCTGAAGCTGGAGTCCTCAGGGCCTGAGAGTGGGGCCCCAAACCGCAGAAAGTGGGGGTTGGGGGGCACTGAACTTTCCAACCCACAAACCCCATCCCACCCACCCCCCGCGCCGTTCATTACCTTAACACGAGTTAAAAATAACCGTCTCATCTCTTTAAATTAGTCTGTCTGCAATTACCGCCTGGCACGGCGCTGCCCGCCATCCTCCCGCTGGAGCGGCGCCAGGTGGCAGGCGGGGGCCCTCACCCTGTCTGTCGGTCTATCTGTCTGCTCCCTGGCGCCCCTCCTTCTCCTCCCAGCAGGGGCGAAGCTGCCCCTAGGGTCCTGGGGATCCAGCTCCCCAAGTTGCGTGGGTATGGGGCCAGGGCTATGGGCTTGGGGCAGGTAGGAGGAGGCAGGCCAGGAGCAGAGGACTCGGGTGGGGGCTCCAGAGCGCGGGGGAGGGGCGTCAGGAGGCCCTGAAAGCCGGAAGGGCCCGCCGAGCCAGCGCTCGTGGGTGGGTGTGAGCAGGTGGCCGTGGGAGTCTGCCGGGCGTGCCAGCAACTGTGCCAGGAGCGGCTGGCACGGGCTTGTGCCCAGGAGGCGGACAGCTGCCAGCCCCCCGCTCGTGCAGTGCAGGGAGGGGGGAGTGAGGACACCCCCCAACCCCGGCTCGCACAGCCTCCTCCCACACCCCACCAGCCCTTGGGGTTGGGGATCCCCGAGGACAAAGAAGGAGGAGGGAGCCCTGCTCTAGCAGGCTAGGGGGAGGAAAGATGGGGGCGTCCCCTGCACTCACAACAGTGCTCAGCCCATCTGTAGCAGGACCCTCCTCCTGGCGGCTCAGATCAGCCCCTCCTTCTAGCCCCTACCCCACTTAGGACCTACAGGCTGGCTTCGGCCAGATGAGGGTAGCACCACCCCTCCTGATCCAAACCCCAACAGCCAGGCTGCTCCAGGCCCTGAGGGAGAAGGAAGTCCTCACCCACTGTGCTCCTCCCCCACAAGAATGGGAGGCGCCCAGGCTTGGCCTTGGCTCCCAGGGGAGCAGGCAGCCAGGAAACAGGCAGAACAACTCCAGGAGCTATAAGAGAAAGGAGCACTAAGTGGAAGAAGCGCCAGGACGCAGAGCAGCCTGGAAGGCTTCCCGGAGGAACCATCACTAGGGAAGGTGGAGCTGGAGCATCTGAGAAATCGGGAGGCTCTACCTGGATGTCAGATATCCACCCTTCTGGGGCACTGCAGAGGGATGGGGACCTGCTGCCCAAGCCCTCTTCCCAGGCCTGGAGACCCTCTGAGGGGAACACTATCAGCCTCGTTGGTAGAGTTCCCAGCACCAAGCCCAGCCTCTTTTCAGGCTTCAGCCTGGTGGGTGTACTGTGCTTGCTGCCTCCTTCAGTTTGCCCAGCTACCTCCTCACATCACCAGTGGGACCACCAGGCAGAGGCCAAACACGTCAGCCCTTCCTTATCTGTTCCACTCTACCTTTCCCATGCCACCTCCCAGCCTTACCTGGAAGCCCTGGTCCTATAGTCCTATAGTCTAGCATGCCCAGTGGTCTCCCAGACCCACCTCCTTGCCTTTGCATATTCACTCAACATTCCCTGGAAGACTTTCTCCCAAATTCTACCAGCAACGGAGACAGCTCAGATCAAGTACCACCTGCTCAGTAGGGGTTTGCCTGGCTCCCCAAGGGATCGAACCTGCCTTCCCCGTACCTCTGCCCCCACCCCTGGCCCTTTCTGCATGTAAAACACAGGGCCTGGGTAGGGAACTGGCTGAGCCCTGATGTGTCCTGAAGGCAGGTCCAGTGTTTTTCCTTGTGGTCCCCCTACTCCATCTAACACAGGGTTTAGTACACCCCAGGGATCCACGTGCAACACTTAATGTGGGGGAGGAAGGAACAATGGGCCCTGCCCTCAGCCTAGGTACCTGAGGTGTACCACAGCCCCTGCTAACCAGAGGTTGGCTGGGAGTTGAGGATGGCCCCTCTACCAGGCCCCTGGCAAGACTGACTGGAAATGGGGGGACAGTCAGCATGGAGGAACAGGAATGAGAGGAGGAAAGAGACTCCCCCGGGAGCTGAGGTTGGGGTTGTGGGGAGTAGAAGGAGAATCACCACTAGGGAATGAGATGGGAAAGGCCAGAGGCCCCTCTGAACAGCCCTCCTCCAGTGGCTGGGTGGTCTCTGCCAAGGCCCAGGTCAGGAGCCCA
>PVKM010018207.1:0-25229 GCA_004027735.1 Carollia perspicillata
TATTTTTTATTATTTTTAAAAGATTTTATTTATTTACTTTTAGAGAGAGAGGAAAGGAGGGAGAAAAAGGGAGAGAAACATTTGATCCGTTGCCTCTCATGCGCCCCCATGCGGGGACCCAGCATGCAACCCAGACGTGTGCCCTGACTGGGACCAAACCTCTTGTTCTGCAGGCCGGCACTCCATCCACTGAGCCACAGCAGCCAGGGCTGATTTTTATTTTTATTATAGAAATATTAATCCTTATTTGTTTGCTTTAGTTGTTTATTTTCTTTCTTTCCCCAACAGAAGGCATGGTTCATAAAAGGGCTTTTTATCTTCTTCATTTTTACTTCTTTAGTGCCCTAAACATAATGCTTGGTCTGGCACAATAGCTGTCTAATAAATGTTAGAAGAAAAATAGAAATAGAAATGAGTTTAATTCAAGCATATTGTTTTTTTTAAAAAAAATCCACTTGAACTCTTTTTAATATGTTTTTTAAAATATCCTGAAACCTTAACAGTTTTTTTAAGGTTTATTTGTTTTATAACAGTTTGGGAGCAATACTTACAGCAAATTCCTAAAACCTATATTAAATAATTGAACTAAGGATGGAAACATATGAATAAAAAAAACTTAAATGTTAGAGAAACTAAAATTGTCAGAAAAACAAGTAAACATTTAATCAGGAATCTAACCATCAGAACTGGTACACAAGGTTAATAATATTAATAATAAAATCTTCCTGAGATGGCAAACATGCAAGAGGTATAGTAGGGAGTGCTTATAATTTCTTCCTATCTCTTTGAATCTCTCTTACATGCACTCAGACACACATACGCACATCCTCACACTCACAGGTGCACCCATGCTGAACGCACATTCCATTCACGGCCGACAAAGCTCAGTGTCCTCCTCTACGCTTCCTGGAACTTGTCCCCTCTCCTCTCCAGAGGGTGGGCACTGTGCTGCCTACTCACAAGCCCACTGTAACATACCACCTCGGAGAGCAAGGCTGTTATATCGGCTGCCGTCTGTGTGATTAAGAGACATAAAAATTTCATAATGATTTGATACCAAGGCCTCATTAATTTGGTATTCCTTTAGTAGTTATCATCTATACTTGTTTCAGAATCAAGTCTTAGGATAGGTATAACCTTAGTTCTCAATGCCTAACACATAACAGCAAACTTTCTGTTTCTCAGTTCAGGCGGCACATATGATTCGTCAGTCGGGGATGGGAGAAGGGGCTTAACAGTACTGATGCCTGACCTTCAGCTATAGAGATTCTGATTTAGTTGGTCTGGAGAGGACCTTCAAACATCAGTATTAAAAAAAAAAGTGTGTGTACAAGGCAGTCTCAGGTGAAGCCAAGTTTACAAGTCTCCACTCTAGAGCACGGGTTTTTAAAGTGTGGCACTAGGGCCAGCAGGATCAGCAACGTGGTCTGCTTTTTCTAGGAGTTTTATCCAGATGAACCTGGATCGTCTGAGAGTCAGCTCACATAAGTACATGCCATTAATGTGCATCTACTCCAGAGATGAGGGTAAGCAATGAAATACCAGTTCATTAGAACACAATTAAAATTCATTAGAAATACAAATTCTTGGGCCCCAACTCAGATCTACTGAATTAGAACTTCTAGGTTGAGGCCCCGCAGGCTGTGGTTTTGCAGGCCTTCCCGGTGATTCTCAGGGACCCTTAACTTTGAGAATACTATTCTAGTGTGCATTGCCTGCCCAGTGAGTCACCCCTCTTGGAATTGAGTGGGGAGAAAAGTGGGCAAGAGTCAGTTCATTGCATGTTCTGCATTCATACAACAAAGCATCATTTCAAATAAACACTCACAATAATCCAAATGACCATATCATTTCACATTCCGAGGGCTTACTAGAGAGAAATGGGGTTATAAAAGCAAATGTCAACGCCCCCTGCCACATTCCTCCCGTGGACTGTTTCCCACTCCACAGGATGGAAGAGCCATGTGAATAGGCTCATCATCGTAATCTCTCTAGAAGGAGGCTTGGATCTGAGATCAGTTCCACTAATTTCCTGTATATGATAGCCTTCAAGCTTATTATCTCTCTAGAAGGAGGCTTGGATCTGAGATCAGTTCCACTAATTTCCTGTATATGATAGCCTTCAAGCTTATTATAAGTGTAAAAGAAAATTAAAGTGAATACTAGGGAACACTTGGGATAGCCATAATGGAAGATTAAAAATAATGCATCAATTGAGGTGAAGAGACACTGTCACCAAACTACATTGTCCCAGTGAGAGAAGAGGTTTAATGGACTTAACTGCGTGTCCATCAGTCTTGAGTCTGTTCTTGGCACCACTGGGTGTATTACTCAAGGGCTCTACCACCTTGGTCAATTTGTCTTGAAACTCCACTTCAAACCTCACTTCCTTCACCAATAAAACTTGGATCATCACGGCCCTTATTTATACAGCTGTTAGGAGGATTTCATGAAATAATGCTTACAAGTGTTTGGCAAAGTGCCTGGTACTTAGTAAATGGTCAATAAATGTTTAACTATCATCATTTTTATTATCCCTTTCCTTGGCGCCGCCTTGGACTGAAAGTTCTTTCCTCCATTATAAGTTGTTTAACCCTCAGGGAGGCTCTCATAAAAGATCATCCTTTATCCTGCTCCATGTGAAGAGGGCATTATCTTGAAGAGCCTGTCATGATCCCTTAAGGACAGGTTACCATCGAACCCCCAAACCTTGGGATCTTGAACTGACACCAGATCACCAGGCTTTACTTACTGCATCAGTGAGCTGTGCATTCTGAACTGATGCTGCTTTGTATTTCTTGTAACTGCACTTACAAGTTGGGACTAAGAATTTTTTGAATAAACCTGTTTAAAAAGCATCATCATACGTTTGGTCTCCATATTCTGTATCACTTAACATCAGAAATTTTATGAACATTAGGCATTTGTCCCATTCTTTTGGCAGCTGAATGAGTCAGGATGAGTCAGCAGGTAGACCTATTCCACCTGAGTTGTCAACATTTATTTGACGGGCTGTTTTGCTAGACAGGCTTCAGATTTCTCCTTGTTCTGCAGCATATCATTCCACATGCCTCCGTTATGAAGTTGTGTAGAAGTTGTGTAGTTGTGTACTTAGTTAATGAGGGCTATGCTTTGATTCCATGAGAACCATCTATTCTGCCCTGGGTCATAGTAGCAAGTTTATGTTTTTCCTTTTTTAAGATTTTATTTATTATTAGAAAGGAGAAAGAGTGGGAGAGACACATCCATGAGTGGTTGCCTCTTGCGCGCCCCCTGCTAGGGGCCTAGACTGCAACCCAGGTGTGTGCCCTGACTGAGAATCAAACTAGCGACCCTTTGGTTTGCAGGCCAGTGCTCAGTCCACTGAGCCACACTAGCCAGGGCTCAAGTTTCTGTATTATGGAAAGACTTATACCCTTCTAAGAATCTATCTAGAGAAAATATCTCAGAACTGCCAACTGTTCATCTGAACTTTCCTTTGTCAGCTATTTCTCTAAGGCCCCTGTCATTGATGAAGTAGACAAACACATCACACATAGCTAGATCATTGACCTGAGTTGCCTGAACCTGTAAAGCTGCCTCTCAGTCAGGTTGTCCCAGTGGCCTCTGCCTGTACACGAATGCAGTGTGTTGGGTTATTAGGCACACGTTCTGGAAGCATTCTGAGAGGCATGTGGCATTACAAGGAGACACTGCCTATTTTTTTCCCAGGAGGTTCATCCACACGAAACAGGATTATTCGGGAGCCAGTTGACAAGAGTCATATTCTGAATGTGTGTGTACTTGAAAAGAAGGAGGCGGCAATGGAATTGAATTACCAATGTTAGGTTCCTTATTAAGTTTTGAAAATAGTTAATTTAGAAATATTTCTGTTCTTAAATTGTGTTACTAAAAATGTACACTCCCCCATATAAACTTCTTATGTATTTATTTTAAAACCACATATTAAAAGGATGATTTTGTCTAAAAATCTCAGTAGTTTCTTTTCAAAATGCATTTGCTAAAAATACAAAAAATAATTTCTTCTAAGTTTGCAAGAAGACCTGATAGACACTAGAAAAGCACAATTTACAACAGCGAAGTGCTGGAGGCAACCTAGGTGTCCATCAGTAAATGAGTGGATCAAAAAACTGTGGGACACTTACACGATGGAATACTACACAGCAGAAAGAAAGGAGCTCTTACCCTTTGCGACAGCATGGGTGGAACTGGACAGCATTATGTTTTAAGTAATAAGCCAGGAGATGAAAGACAAATACCATATGATCTCACCTATAAGCAGAACCTAATCAACACAACAAATGAGCAAGGAAAATATAACCAGAGACATGGAAATAAAGAAGGAACTAATGGTAACCAGAGGGAAGGGGAGAAGGAGATAACATGGGAAAGAAGGGAATGAATGGGTCATCAAGGAATATGCATACAAGACCCATGGACAAAGCCACAGGGGAAAGGATGGAGGGGGAGTTGTGGGGGTTGGTGGGGCAGAGGTGAGTGGTGGTGAGAAAATGAAGACAACTGTATTCGAACAGTGAAAAATGATTTAAATTTTTTAAAAGAAAGAAAAGCAGCGATATATTTATAAACTTCAGTCAAATCTTTTCTATGAAATTGGACGATAGGAATTAAAATAAAACTTTGGTCATGGTTTTGTAAACGTAGCCCCAAATACACTTCTGTTTAGATCCACATATCTTGTATCTTTCTTCCTCCTCACTGCAGCGTTATTGAAATGTAATTGACATACGATACTGTCAAAGTTTGGGGTGTACAACATGTTGATTTGATGCACTTACATACTGCAAAACGATTACCACCTAGTAGTTACTTAATGCCTATATCACATGACGTAATTGCCATCACATTTTTGTGGTAAGAACATTTATGATCTACTCTCTTAGCAACTGTAGAGTATAGAATTGAGCACCCCTAACTACTATGATCGCCACCGTAGAATGGTTATTACCAGGGGCTGGGGAGTAGGGAAATGGGGGAAACATTGGTTAAAGAGTACAGACTTCCAGTTATAAAATGAATAAATCCTGGGGATTGAATATCTGGATTTTTTTTCAGCAACCTTAACACTAAGACATCTATTACATTTATATGAAGAAAAACATGTATTGACCTGTCTTTAAACAAAAAAGGCTATATCTTTGGTTTTGTTGGCCTTCGAGTTCTTCATTGATGTGGAAGATCAGAGGATATCACGTGAGAATTATGGGCAGTGAGGAAGAAGGAAAATTTGTGATGACAAATGTTAGGATCATGAGTGGGAATAAATGTGTGTGTTTCTGTAAGGGGTTTGTAGACATACATAAAGGATGGTGTCCAACAGGGGTGTTGTGAAGCTCTTAGCCCTGCTTTTACGACTCAGGTGATGAGAGGTCGTCCTCCAGCATCACTAGGTATGTAGTGTACGCAGGCGAGGTTATCCTCCAAGGCTGTCATCTGGGAAGCTGTGCTGTTCAGGTCAATGGCATTTTTTTTTTTAAATTGGAACTTCATTGAGTCTCTTCCATTAAAAAAGTTAAATTTCACTAATATATAGTAACATTCTGCTTTTATATTATAAAGCAGATAATATTGTTAATATACTATTAACAATGTTTTATTGTTAGCAATCATATTAACCAATTCAGTTAGCTACAGTATTCCTAGATTTGTATTCAAATTACATTATTTGTTTTCTAAAATTCAAATCCAGGCTGATGAGAGAAGTTTTCAACTTTTCAGGTAATACAAAGACATGTCAAGTTTTGCTAAAATAATTTCAGTGAGCTGTAAATAACACATTAGCTTTATAGGCAGAATATTTGAATATGTATATGTCCATAGTTGCAAGGCAGTGACTTTGAAGGGTTATCACTTCTATCTTGAGTTGTGTTAAACATCATATGTTATTTCATTATTTTATTTTTCATAACTCATATGTAGCACTATCTAATATAAAGGTATTAAAGCTGGACCTTAACGATACTTAGTTTTCCAGTATGAAAGAAGGTTTCCACTTCATATGAACTATTTAAAGAACAAGCATTTCTACAGGAAGTACTGCTGTGGTCAGGATTTATTTGCCCCCTAGTTTTAAAAGCTCAAACACACAAGCTTATTCCTAACATGGATTTAATCTACCACTCTAATAAAATTTTCTGTTATCTTCTACTACCCCACCCTCAGAAGCTTCTGTTCAAACTCCCCCCAAAATGAATCACAGCTCCTAAATGTCCTGCCCTTCCTCATGCTCATTGCTTTTCCTGACAGTCTCCCTCAGGAAGCTGCTACTCATCCAGCGTGTTCTCGTAGCCATTTGTTTATACTCACTCACTCTTCAGTGTCATCATTTGCTGCGTGCCAGTCTTTCTGACTAGACTGTGAGCTGCTGAAACTCAGAGGCTGCCTCACATGCATCTGTGTATATCAGGGTCTCTCCCGATGTCTATCACACTGTAGCATCTCATGGATATATATTGATTGAATTGACGTAAATAGTTATCTTGAAAATTTGAGGGATTCATGGCAAAGTTCATTTCATAACAGTCTGCTATTGAAGTGTGCAGGGCAAAATATAAGTCCTGACCTCAATGACTTAATAATGTGATGTTTTAGAAAACTGTACCTTTATTTCTCTAGTTTGGAGGAACTCTTGCTCTTAAGTAATCTCTTGGCATTTTCAGTTTTATTTACTATCTTAAATCCCTGAAGGTGGGGATGCCAAGCAGAATGTTAGTAAGCAACTAAGATGTATTTGATGTTTGAACCACTTTTGCTAGAATTGCCTCAGTTACAAGGTAAGAAGCTGTTAATGAAACTTATAGGTGCCCCTGTAAGTGAACTGAAAAAGCACAAGTGCAAATCAGGTTCTTATTTGTCTACAGGTTTCAAAGTAGTAAATTGTATTCATTTAACAAGTGTTTTTTTAGCACATATGTAAGAAAACACCTTGCTAAATTCAGAGGTGTCAATACTGAACAAGGTAGAAGCAGTCCCTGGCATTATGGAATTGAGCTCTAATTCTGAGAAGGTAATTCAGTGTAAGTTTGATACGTGCACTACAGGATGACAAGTGAAGGTACAACTTAGATCTAAAGTGTACCTGATGGGCTTGGAAGGGTCTTTCAGGCAAGGATCTTCGTGAAGCCCAAGATACAGACAAGCTGATGCTATTGGGAACCAATGACTAGATAGTGCTTAAGTGGAAAAGGATGAAAGAGTTTGTAAATGAACGGCATTAATCTCATTTGACACCTTTCTGGCACACTATGTACTTCTGTGTATTTGTCTATTTTTAGGCCAACACTTTTCTGTTATAATGGCTACACATAACTTACGTTGGGTTTGACTCACTCTCTGACCTCAATCTCTAGCAAATACCATTTCAGGAGTTTATTTATCACAACTATCATCAGTTCTTTGTCACAACGCTCAAGCTAAAGGGCATAGTATGCAAAAAAAGTATTGAGACCTTAAAAATCTAAGCCTATGGATGCCTTATACTGTATTTTTAGAACTATAAGATGCACTGGACCATAAGACGCACCGAGGTTTTAGAGGAGGAAAATAGGGAAAACAATTTTGAAGCAAAAAAATGTGGTAAAATATTTAATAACGCATGGCGCTGCTCTGCCACCGCACCCCCCTGCCACAGCAAGCCGGGTAAGCTACATCCGGACAATAAGACGCATCCCTTTTTCCTCCCAAATTTGGGGCTGGAAAAGTGCATCTTATAGTCCGAAAATATGGTAAGTTCCCATTGATTTCTTCATCATTTAATAAGTATTAATGAAATAGAAATCAAAAAGACAATAGAAATCAAAAAGACAATAGAAATCAAAAAGACAATAGAAAATAAAGTCAGTGAAACTAAATGCTGGCCCTTTGAAAAGATAAACAAAATTGACAAGCCTTTAGCTAGACTCATCATGAAAAAAAAGAAATCTCAAATAAAATCAGAAATGAAAGAAGTTACAACTGATACCACAGAAATAGGAAAGATCAAAAGAGAATGCTATGAACAATTATATACTAAAACAATTGGGCAACCCAGAGAAATGAATAAATTCCTAAAAATACAACCTTTCAAGATTAAATATTAACAAAATAGAAAACTTGAATAGACCAATTTTTTTTAGTAAGGAAATTGAACCAATTAAAAACATCCCAACAAAGAACAGACTAGGACAAGATGGCTTTAATAGTAAATTCTACCAAACATTCAAATAATTAGTACTATTATTCTCAAATACCTTCAAAAAGTAAAAGAAGAGAGACACATTCAAACTCAGAGTTATAAACATTACCCTGACACCAGAAACAAAAGACACTATAAGGAAAGACACTTATGGCCAGTACTCCTGGGTGAACACAGATGAAATAATCTTCAACAAAATATTAGCAAACCCAATTCAACAATACATTAAAAGGGTCATACACCATAATCAAATTGGATTTATTCCAAGAATGCAAGGATGTTTCAACATCTGCAAACCAATAACAGTATATACTACATTAGCAAAATTAAAGATAAAAATCATAATATCATCTCAATAGATACAGAAAAAGAATGACAAAATTCAACATCCATTTATGATAAAAACTCTCAACTAGTGGGTGTAGAGGGAATGAACTTCAATACAATAAAGAATATATATGACAAGCCCACAGCTAACATCATACTCTATGGTAAGAAGCGGAGTGTTTTTCTTCTAAGGGCAGGAATAAAGACGGATGCCCACTCTTGCCATTTTTCTTCAACATAGTACTGGAAGTTCTAGTCAAGAAAAAAGATAAAAAGATATTCAAATAGGAAAGAAAGAAGTAAAACTATTTGTGGATGACATGATAGTATATATAAATAGAAAACTCCAAAGACTCCAAAAAACTTAGGACTGATAAAAATAAGTTAATTCACAGGATATAAAAATCAACTTACAAAATCTGTTTCCTTTTTGTACACTAAAACAAAACTATCAGATTTTTTTTTAAAAAATCACATTTACAACTACATCAACAAGAAGAAAATACATAGTAATAAATTTAACCAAGGAGGTGGCAGACCTGTACACTGACATCTATAAGGTATTGATGAAAAAAAAAAAAAAACTGCAGAAGACACAGTAAATAGAAAGAAACTATGTTCATGGATTGGAAGAATTATATTACTAAATGGTTTATACTACTAAAAACAACCTACACATTCAGTCCAACCCCTAGCAAAATTACACTGGCAATTTTTACAAAAAAATAGAATCCTAAAATGTCTATGGAACCAAATACCTCGTATAGTCAAAGCAATCTTGAGAAGAAAAAAAAAAGCTGAAAGTGCCATGTACCCTGATTTCAAACTACATTACAAACTATAGTAAAAACAGTATGGCATCAGAATAAAACCAGACACATACATCAATGTAACAATGCTGAGCACAGGAATTAACTCACACATATATGGTCAACTAATTCATGACGAAGGAGCCAACTATATATGATGGGAAAATGACAGTTGCTTCAGTAAATGGTGTTGGGAAAACTGGACAGACACATGCAAAAGAATGAAACTGGATCACTCTCTTACACTATTCACAAAAATTAACTCAAAATGGATTAAAGACTTGAATGTAAGAACTGAAACTATCAAACTGCTAGAAGAAAACATAAGCAGTCAGCTCCTTGTCATTGGTCTTAAAGATAATAATTTGGATATGACACCGAAAGCAAAGGGAACGAAACCAAAAGTAAGCAAGTGGACTACATTAAACCAAAAAGGTTCAGTACAGGAAAGGATACCATCAACAAAATGAAAAGACAGCCTAGTTGATGGGAGAAAATCTCTTCAAATCATATCTAATAAGGAGTTAATATCCAAAATACGTAAAGAACTCATAGAACTCAATAGCAAAAGCAAAACAAAAAGAATTCAATTAAATAATGGACGTAGATCTGAACAGGTTTTTTTCAAAAAAAGGACATGTAGTTGGAACACAGACACATGAAAATTTCCTCAACATCACTAATCATCAGAGAAATGCAAATCAAACCACCATGAGATATTACTTCGCACTTGTTAGAATGGTGATTATCAAAAACACAAGATATAACAAATGTTGGCAAGGACTTGGAGAAAATGAAACCCCTGTACACTATTGGTGGGAACAGCTATTATGGAAAACTGCATGGAGTTTCCTCAAAAAAATCTAAGAAATAGAACTATCGTATGATCCAGCAATTCTATTTCTGGATATTTAGCTGAAGGAAATGAGAACACTAATTCAAGAAGACATGTGCACCGTCATGCTTATTGCAGCATTTTTCAAAACAGTCAAGATACATACGCTGCACACAGTGGAATACTGTTCAGCCACAGAAGGAATGGAATTTTGCCATTTGCATCAGCATGGATGGACCTCGGGTACATTATTCTACATTAAATCCATCAGAAAGAAGAGAGACAAATATCACATGATCGCACATATCTGTGGAATCTTAAAATTACAGGTCGGGGAGGGGAAATGGTTGAGGGGCTCAAACAGTACACACTTCCAATTATAAAATAAAAAAGTCATGGTATGTAATGAACTGCATGATGAATATAGTTAATAACACTGAATTGAATATATGAAAGTTGTTAAGACAGTCGACTTTAAAAATCCTTATCGACAAGAAAAAAACTGTAACCATGTAAGATAATAGATGTTAACTATACATTGTAGTGATCATTTTGCAATATATACAAATATTGAATCATATTTTATACCTGAAATATAATGTTATATCTCAATTGTACATCAATGAAAATGAACAAGTATTTTTGAGTACCTGTTGTATACTTAGCATTGTGTTTGCTCGCAAGTAACACGAATACAAAGGTATACTGTTGCAGTTATTGTCCTAATGCTCTTTATAATAAGGTGTCTGACTCCATTTTGATGTGTGACCACTGCTGGTTCTTAAGTCCCCCACCCTGCCTTACTGTTCTGAGAGCCACATCTGGGCAAGCTGGTAAGAAAGCCCAGGTGCTCTCTCTGGCGGTGCTGGTGAGGTAGTTCAAACCATGCCATCACCATCAGGGATATTCAGACTGAGCAGGAACCCGTACCTTGGCAGTATCCCTGAGCCACAATTACACCCACGGCCATTTACCCCTTCCTTCTCACAGGCCATTCTCAGATCGGCTCAGATACCTTCCCCAATCTTCTCAGAAAGATTCCACATGTAACACACATCCTCATACCCTCTTGGTGTGTGAAGCCTCATTAGTCTTGACATCTGCACTGATTTGGGTGGAGGCTCATTTCATCTATGTGAGTGATCACAACACCCTAAACGCTACCGTTCTGCTTCTCCGTGGTGAAAGCACGTTATCTTTCATGTCTGCACTGGTTTCCTCATTGTTCCTAAATACCTTCTTAGCTCTAGTCCTTACAGTCACATTCAAGGACAAACGAAGGGGCAAGGGCGATCTTGCTGCTTCCGTCCCTTTTTAGAAGGAAAACTGCAGTTTTCCCAATGCCATTTGCCAGAATTGCGTCACATCACTATACTTCATTGTTAAAGAGTCAGGGAATTCATTTTATTTCAGCATATTGCCATCCCAAACAAAGGTATAATTCTGTATATGGAAGTAGGTGGGACTGGATTCTGTATAAGCCACTATCAGCATCAGGCCAAATAGGGGTCAGGTTGTACTATGTACTAGGGATATAATAATGAGTGAAATCACCAATGCTTCTTTATGTAACTATCCGATAGGGGACTCAGAAATTATCATCAAGTGATGATTATATGTGTAGTAAGTGCTGGGAAGGAGATGCTTATCTTTGTCTAACAGCGTGTGGAATAGGGCAGGACCTTACTTTTGTGTCCACACACAGGACATGGCTCAGGAGATGAGATCCAAAAGAAGAACTAAGGCGTCGAATAGTTGAAGAGGAGGGAAAAGACCATTTCATGTGAAGAAAATACCGTGTATGAAGACCCGTTAGAAGTTAGGGGAACAACACACTTAGGAAACTCATAAAAAGGTACTGTGGCTGAAGCATGATAAAAAAATGAGGGAATATGGATGTTTTTGGACACAAGTTGATTAATAAAGGGCTTATGAATTATAATATGAATTCAAATGGGCAGATTCTGAGAAGTTACGGTTTTAGAACCTCAAGCCTCTTCTACAACCACGTGATCAGTCTTGAGACACAGAATTCACTCTCCCCATCAATATATTTGTTCCATAAAAGAAGGTAGAAATAAAACATGATTGAATTATGTAATGGAAATTAATTTTATAATATCATGAGATGTCATTATTCCAATAAATGTTTTTCAAATAATGTCCAATTCCTGAAGATTAAACACATACAAAGAATAGAGAGATTAATCTTTTCTTCAATTAGCTGTTAAGGAGCATTTAGAATGAGAATCATAGCTTTTTAAATACTTTTTAAAATTTGAGGTTCTGGTAGTGGGGAAAGGAAGTGAATGGTCAACTTCCTCCCCATTTTTGGCCATAAACTTGACCTTCCACAGTAGGTTGAGGGGCTGTAGTAACTATAGCAAAAGAAAACTGTCTCTGGATTTGGCTACTCAGATGTGAGTAGGTGGGTAAAAATTGTAAAATATGTTCCGGAAAATAAATAGGGTATAGTAACAAACTAGGGATGTTAATTGTTTGCTATTTAGCCTTCATTACACATGACTTTATGTAGTCTGCTTGACACTGGGTAACACACTGATAAGGAAGAATCTGAAAGACTATGCATGGAGAAGGGTAAGGGGGAAAATCATCCTGTAGATTTTACTTGACTGTGCAAAATGTTTAGTAGGCTTAGCATTTGCTATTCAGGGGTGAACATAAGAGTAGTTTGTGAATGGTTGGAATGGTGGCATCATTTTCAAAAGAAAGTGAATTCATGTATTGAGAAGAACTTATACAATGTCTGGTCCACAGAGCCTTTTCTAGACCCATCATTTAGAGAAGGCATCTACGTCTTCGAAGATCTTTGTGAGCCTCAAATCACCTAAAACATGGCCCGCAAACTGCTGAGGTGCAACTCTTTATTGATTTTTGTGTGGGTTTTTTTTTTTTCAGTACATAGGACTTTTTCAGGAATATGGGCCTTGCCTGGGACAATAACCTATATTAGCGGTTTACAAATCTACAGTTCTTTGTAGAATCATGTCAATGTGAACCAATGGCAAGTACTTAGGATGGAATAAATATGAGTTTTATTGACTCAAGGTGCTTTGCTCCAGCTGTCAGACACAAACCAGACTCCTTAGCTATTCTTCACCCTGAATTCATAAAGAATAGCATTCCCAAAGGAAAATTTTAATTGGAAGCATATTTTACCCCTATAATGCAGACTCAGGGTCACAACAGGTAACCTGGAAGATTGTTCTACCATATGTTATCCCCAGAAAATATATTTCTCAAATATCATGATACACAAGGGGCGAAGATTACATAAGTCTTGAGATAAACTTCCTATCAAGTCAGTTTACCATAACTGAATGGTTGGGTTTCAAATGAAGGCAGCATGCAATTTAGATTCTGGTATATACAAAAACGCCCCAAATATTATGTTATCCACCTGTTTGAGTGCCTATTATTTTTATGCTAAGTTTTACTGGGTGCTTCAAGATATTTAAGGATGAACATAATATATGTTCATATATTCTGGAAACCAGACAATAGATGGCTTTTTATTACAGTAAAGTGCATAGTACTATTTATTTTAATAGGCTTTAAGTCTATTAGTAACATGATTTCAGTTCTCATAAGAAATGGAAGAAATACTAGCAAAAGCTCTTTTCTACATTAATAATTATTTGTAAGTATATTTGAAGTATTTTTGAATGTTGATGTATAATTTATTTGTTAAATATAATTTTAAAATTTCATGAGGAAATTTTTTACAATGAAGATTTTGAAAATTATAATTTTGTTTTCAATTCTCATAAAAATCTTATAAAAATATCCCCAAATTCCTGCTGTATAATTGTCCAGGCATGAATAGTTATCATCAAGACTAATGATAACTATTATATAGTGTAAGTTAACCATACTATGTACTACTCAGTTTGGGCTGCTATCACAAGATATCGTAGACTGGATGGCTTATAAACAACAGAAATTTCTCACAGTTCTGGAGGCTGAAAGTGCCAAGTAAGAGTGCCGTCATTGTGGAGTTCAGGAGAGACCCTCTCCCAATTTGCAGACCTGCGACTTCTTGTAGTAACCCACGTGGGGGAAAGAAAGCTAGAGAGCTCTTTGGGTTCTCTCTTACAATGGCATTAATCCCATTCATGAGGGATTCACCCTCAAGACATCACTTACTTCCCAAAGTCCCCACCTCACCTCCGAATACCATCACATATGGGGCTAGGATATCAACACATGACTTTTGGGGAGATTACTACCATTCAGTCTGTAATGGAAAATTAAAGCTGAAGTAATAATTTCGTACTGCTTTTCTGTCAAATTCAGGGTACCACAGACAGAAAGTAAAAATAGGATATGCTGCCAGAATGCTTACTGCTGCTATGATTGATATTTACAAAGGTGTCTGTGTAATTATGTATTGGAGCCATTTCCACCTGGCCTCTTGCTTCATGAGGACAGGATCTTTGTCAGCCTCCAGGGACATCCAAAGAATTGGACAGAATAGTGACTCAATATTTATTGAATTAATGATCTTGCCCTCATTAAAGAACTACACTGGAGAATAATGGAAAGCAAGAGCAATTTTCTATGCAAAATATATAGCATCCAGAACACTGTGTTTTTAAATACTTTAATTGATTATGCTATCTATTACAGTTGTCCCATTTTTTTTCTGCCCTTTATTCCCCTCTGCCCTACACATCCCCTTCCACCAGCATTCACCCCCATTTAGTTCATGTCCATGGGTCATATATATAAGTTCCTTGGCTTCCCCATTTCCAATACTATTCTTTACCTCCCCTATTTTTTACCTACCACTTGTTCTTCTTATTCCCTGTACCTTTTCCCCCAATCTCCCTTCTCCCCATCCCTGCTGATAACCCTCCATGTGATCCCCATTTATGCGTTTCTAGTTGTTTGCTTAGTTTGTTTTATTTTTTTTGGTTCAGTTGTTGATAGTTTTGAGTTTGTTGTCATTTGTGATTCATATTTTTATCATTTTCTTTTTCTAAGGTAAGTCCCTTTAACATTTCATATAATAAAGGCTTAGTTATGATGAACTCCTTTAACTGTACCTTATCTGGGAAGCAATTTATCTGCCCTTCCATTCTATGATAACTTTGCTGGGTAGAGTCATCTTGAATGTAGGTCCTTGCCTTCCATGATTTTGAATACTTCTTTCCAGCCCCTTCTTGCCTGCAAGGTTTCTTTTGAGAAATCAGCTGATAGTCTTATGGAAACTCCTTTGTAAGTAACTGTCTCTTCTCTTGCTGCTTTTAAGGTTCTCTACTTACTTTAATCTTGAGCAGTGTAATTATGATGTGCCTTGGTGTGTTCCTCCTTGGGTCCCACTTTATGGGACTCTCTGACCTTCCTGGATTTCCTGGAAGTCTATTTTCTTTGCCAGATTGGGGATGTTCTCCTTCATTATTTGTTCAAATAAGTTTTCAATTTCTTGCTCTTCCTCTTCTCTTTTTGGCATCCCTATGATTTGGATATTGAAACATTTAAGGTTGTCCTGGAGGTTCCTAAGCCTCTCCTCATTTTTTTGAATTCTTGTTTCTTCATTCTGTTCTGATTGGATGTTTATTTCTTCCTTCTGCTCCAAAGCATTGAGTCACAGTTTCCTTCACTTCACTGTTGGTTCCCTATATATTTTTCTTTATTTCACTTTGCATAGCTTCACTTCTTCCTGTATTTTGTGACCGTACTCAGCCATTTCTGTGAGCACCCTGATTACCAGTGTGTTGAACTATGCATCTGATAGGTTGGCTATCTTTTCCTCGCCTAGTTCTATTTTTGGAGCTTTGATCTGTTCTTTCATTTTGGGCCATATTTTTTTGTCTCATCCTGCCTGTTAAATGGTAAGGGGTGGAGCCTTAGGTATTTACCAGGGCGGGGCAACCCATGTCTCTGCATTGTGGTGCTATATGTTCAGGAGGGGTCTGAGAGTGAACAGTGCTGCTTGCTCAGCTCTCAGCCAGCTTTCAGTCACTTCCCCTGCTACCCACAATCAGATTGGGCCCTTCTGGTGCTGATTCCAAGGAGGGTGGTTTTGTGTATGTTGTAGGGCCCTGTGGGTCTTTCCAATGAACTCTCCTATGAGGCTGGGGGTTTCTCCCACTGCCACAATTACCACAAGTTTTTATAGCTAGAGATCTTGAGGCTTTCTTCTCCCACACTGGAACCATGGGTTGTGTGGTCTGTCTTGCTCCCCAGTCATTTCTTTCAGTTTATCCTCATGCAAACGTGGGACTGACCACTCCACCAGCCACCACCTCTCCCACCCAGTCCTCCAGCCACTGCCTTGCTTCAAGTCCTCTCCACCCTGGCTACCCATCTCCACCCATCCTACTGGTCTGGATGAATGTTTCTTCTTTAACTCCATGGTTGTCAGGCTTCTATACAGTTCGATTTTCTGGCAGTTGTGGTTAATTTTTGTTTTTAAATTTGTTGTCCTTTTGGTTGTGCAAGGAGGTAAAGTGTATGTACCTACACATCCATCTTGGCCATACGTCACATCCAGAACACTCTACAACTGTTTTCTACAACTGTTTTCTACAAGAATGGCTATAAGGTGAAAAAAGAACTGTGATCAGTGATTCCTTAATAAGGAGTCCCATGACAATGACCACAGTTTCTGTACTACTATATACAAGGATGGCAACTTCAAAAATACAAAGGCATTTAATAGATTTGATTTCTTCCTTTGGCTCTTCTCTCACTTATATATATGTACATATAGTGTACATATATACACATACCAACATAGATGTGTGTATATATGTAACTTCATGTATATACTCTTTATATTCCAGAAATTTGGTGTGAGCTCTTTTTCAGCCAGCTATCCCAGTTGATCCCTCATTTTATTGGTCTTCTGATACCTGCCCTCAGCTTCAGGCTAATTAGCTGCTATTGAGAGAAGATCAACAGATCATTTTCAGCTACTTTGGCTCATTGGAAGTCAGTTCCTTAAAGTTAGAGGAAAACTCAACTGGAGTGGAAATGTGGATCTTTCCATTTCTAATTAGCTTCTCTTATTTAAGTAGCCATCCTCTCTCTTTACCTTATGCAGTACAGTAAACAGGATTAAAGACTGGATTGAAAGCAGAAAAATTCATGTCTACTCCCAAGTCAGTCCCTTATCAACTATGCAACCTAGTACAAATTTCTTAATCTCTCTAAATTCATTATTGTTAATCTATGAGACAAAAAAAACCTATCACATACCAAATAGGACTCTGATGAGTATTAAAAATATGCCTTAGAGGAATGCTGTGCTCAGAGTAATTACTTAAATAAATGCTATTTTGACAGACTGTATTGTTATCCCCAAATATGTCCTGGGCTTCTCTGGACGAAAAGCACGCCTCCCCACCTCACTGATTTCAGGCAGCCATGTGATTTGTTTTGGCCATTAAAATACAAGCAGAAATGACTTATGTTACTCCTAAATGATTAAGTTTTCATACCCAACATGTACTTTGTCATAACCTCTAATTTCCCTCTGGTAACATTCCTGAGAGAAGCTGTTTTGTCTGCCTGGGCATTGCAGTGAAGGCAACAGAGCAGCCAGAGCTCACTGTAATGACCTGGTAGGCTGAGCCAAAAAAAAAAAAAAAATCTTTGTTTTTGCAATTGCTTCTTTCAAGAGAATAACTCAGACTATCCTGTTTGATACAATATTAGCAGTATTACAAGTAAGGTAGATAATGAAGGTTAAGTAGAAATAGATATTAGAAAATATAAATACTATAAAAGTATGGAATAAGGGATATTTTCTACAAGTTAGATGCAAATAAAACTCTGGGCTTTCTAGCAGCCACATCATGAAGGTGAACATATTTAGGTGTCTGTTCATTATATAAAAAATATGTCAGTTACCACAGGGAATAGAACTACTTCTAGTTCAGAAATCTTAAAGAGAGCCGTGGCTCATGGTCTCTAGCAAAAGGGATTGTATTTGACCAGCACCTGGAATAACAAGTGGGGAAACTGTTTTATTTGGGATCTTCTCTGATTGATCTGTTGCAGTGATAATTCGAATAACTTGTAAAACAGCAATGAAACAGCTACAAAAGCATTGTCTTAGGTGGGTTTTATATCTGGGGTACTTCCTGCTACAGTAGGCATTCTCTTGTCTTCTAATTGCAGTAGAGGTCAGATAACACAGGAAATGAGAAACAGGGCCCCCAGGGCCCGGGTGTGATAGAGAGCACCTTGTTCTTTTTCCCCCTTCTCACTTTTTCCCATCTCATTTCTTTTCTTCTTACTTCCCTTATCCTTATTTCCTGTTTCCTCTGTTAACTCTAAGCTTTTAGTTGAAGCATTATACGTATGTAATAGGAACATAGTGAAAAGATTTAAGCCATCAAAAATTTTGTTTTATTTTGTTTTTCTTGAATCATGATACTCCACAGCTCCGAAACCAGTGAAGCAGCACTATTCATTACTCCTGAGAAAGACTGGGTACAGTCTCAGAACAAAGAAGTCATTGTTGAATTTAAGCTTAAAATTTAGTATTTTTAAGCACATAAAGAAACAACAGCATTGAAAGCCATGCTTCGTGTAAAGACAGCACATTCGTGTTTTCTAAATTTAAAAAAAGACTTCTGTGTCATGACTATTCAAGGCCTGACAGGTTCAGGAGATTTGGGCACATGGGAGCTGCAGGGATGCCTGACACACCTTTATTCCAGGGTGGGCGAGCCACACATGTGGCAAACTGAGTGTCCATATGTGTTACCTGTCCCCTTTCTCTCTCTCAGCAGGAAATCTCAACTTTCTAATATACCAAATACAGACAAAGCTGGCAGGGAGCCAGCAGACCTTATGCAACAGAGCTTCATACTACGCATGCGAGCCCCCTTTATGTTATGGAAACTGTTTATTGGACCCACTCTCAAGGCTATGAGAACATTGCTTATCAGGCCCATTCTCAAGGTTATGGGAAACTGCTTCCTTTAGTTGCCCAGATACTGGGTGAGGAAGCCAGAATGTCTCCATTTACACTACAAGTTCCTTGTACTTGTGATCCAACTCTGGTAGATTTGAGTTATAAAGCTGCACTATAAGTTACAGTGTAAAAAATATGGAGGAGATGCCACAAGAAAAGTCCACATTGGTTAGGAGCTCCAGCCCTGGGAAGATGGAGGGAAGAGAAAGGCAGAGGAAACAAGTTCAGCTTTGGTATTCTGTCCCGACACCTTCCCACTCAATATAGCCCCTTTCCCTAATCACCATCTTATTCCATCCATGGTAGATCTCACTGTGTGTTTGGGACAAGGACAAAGATGAGGAGTAACACTCATACCTGTAAGAGTTTGCAGAACAATGTTTACAAAAATGTTTACAAAAATACATAAATTATATTCTAGTAGTTCTCTCTTTTCTCCTCCTGAATGGCTCAAAAACTCAACCACATATCTATTTTAGGATATGAATGGAAAGAAGATTAACTTTACCAGCTTTATCGGGACAAAACTGACATGTGACGTGTGCAAGTTTAAGACATGCAACGTACTGATTTGATACACTCAGACACTGAGAACCGATTGCCACCGCAGGGTCAGCTCACAGCTCCATCCTCTCTGTCTCCTGGCGATATCTCACACCACGGAACGTACCCTCTTCCACTTTGAAATCCTGTCTCATCTTGGCGTGTCCCTGTACCTTCATTACTTACTAGTTATCCCTTCACAGTAGCCTTGCTTTCTTATCTTCCTCTTCCACAGCACTGAGCACTGGAATGGCCAATGGCATTTTTGTTTTTTGCCACATTTCTTTGCTAAGTAAAATTTTTTCCATTTTAATGATTTTAAATAACATTCATAGAATAACAATTCAAACTAGAGTTTATTATTTGGGACTGTCCCTTCATACAACAATTGTGGATTAAATACCTTTATTTGAACATTTATAGCTACCTCAGAACTGGGCCAAGAAAATCACAATCACTTTCCTTTGCTCCCAATCACCAAGTACATTCTCGGTTTACTTTAGGGGAAAAAAACAGAAAAACCCTAAGTATCTACACCGACTTCCGGATTTTCCTGATGCCCCATATCTTTCATATCAATAAGTCTTGGCTTTATCTCCAGTATTTACATCCCAAATCAGGTTATGTTTCACATCCCCACTAAAACAATCCTCATCTCATCTACATTCCTTAACCCCCTCCCTGAATGCAGAGTCAGTCTCTTAATTGGTTTCCTACCTCCATTCTGTCCAATTTCAGTCTTTTTCCCCAAACAGCAGCCAGGTTCTTCTAGACCTTAAGCTATGTCATTCTTCTCTTTGATACCATCTGAAGGGTTCCCACTGCAATCAGAGGAAATGCAACTTCTTACACTATTTCCTCCTGCTTAATTCTCTGACCCCACCTTCTACCATGGTTAATCTTTCTCTTCGTTCCAACTCCTTAACTTTCTGTTATTTGAACATGAAAATTTCAATCTCATTTTTGGGACTTGGCATTTGTTCTTTTTCTTCTTTCTGCTTAGAATGGTTTTCTATCACATGCCTTCTTTCATGTTAACTTTTAGTTCTTGAGTCCAATACATTAAGTCCTTACTTAATGTCTTCTATAGATTCTTGGAAACTATGACATTAAGAAAAATGACATCAACCAACTGTTTTTACCATAGGCTGATTGATATAATCAAAAGTTCCTACACTTTGTTTCTGGTCACAGAAAACATCACCAAAATTCTAAATAAAGACCTTAAACATTTATGGTATTAAACATTGAGATAAATATGAGCTATACATACGTTTTAGATCGGGAAAGATAATTCTTTTCCAACCTGCTTATTTCTGTTTGGGTTCACAAGTGGCCAATGCCTGTCCCAGCAGCTCAGGGCACAAGGCTAGATATACCCTGGACAGGTCACTCTTCCATGGCAGGACCTCTCACACACACCCAACACTCACTCACTCAAATTATGACAATTTAGACCCGTCAATTCATGTGACACATACACATCTTTGAGACAGGGGAGGGAACTGCAATCCCAGAGAAAATTCATGCAGAATGGCGAAGATATGCAAATTCCAGTGTCCCCTCCTCCACCGACGAGGAATCTATTTTTTCTCTTTAACATTATAGCAAAACAACATTGAACTAAAAACGATATCATTTGAGGTACCCCTGGGAGGATTTTTATGACCTTCTATTGAAAAACAAATGTGTTCATTGATGAACTAGGAGAAGGCACCAGTATGAGTAGAAATAAATTTGCCTTCGATGTCTTACCGTCTTCAGGCTGACACCTTCTGAGAGGGGGACTGTACCTATTTTACTTTATAAAATAAGGTATTTCCCTGAAATGCATTTGTGAGAGAGAATGAGGTATGGAGTGACCGAAGGGGGTGATCTGAATGTTTCCCTGGACAGTGCCTCTTTGCCACTTTCACAGGACTAATTTTTTTTGCCTGTTGCTTACTGATTTTCCATTTTTGAGCTTATTTCTACCTTGTTGTTCATGAAACGAGAAGAATTTTAAACTGAAAAAAAGATGGGCAAAGGGAAGCAAGAGAAGATAAATATCTGCGATGAAAGACCCTTACAGCATTTGTAAGACAGTCAGATGAACGTGCAAAGATATATTTTAATACCTAGTTGTGTGTTGGAAATAAGAACTCATGCAATGGGCAGAATACTCCATATGATTAGTACAGAGAATAATTTTGTACATTTCAAGACCGCCGCCAGTAAAAGCTCAGGACTGCCGGTTCTACTCCCTCCAGCCATCATTTGCTGCCCCGCTTCCCTTCCATCAAGTTTCAATACAAACATGGAAGCGCTAAACACACGTATGTTCCAATCAACCATTTCACTCTGTCAGACCCCTTAAAATGTATCTCTAAGCTCTTCCTCTATTATTGAGATATTAGGGGCATTATCAGATATTGCTTTTCTTTACATGTTATTAAAGTCTAATATGTTAGCCCAATTTCTCAGTATCTGCAGACTAATTTTAATCAAATAATCCAAAGAAACTAGGACATCTCTAGAGCTTGACCCTCACAGACATCCACTATTTCTGCATCCCCTCTTTATGGGAATTTTATTTCCCATGTTTCCTTTCATGCATTGTGTCTCCCCTTTAGTGTCTAAGCACATCCCTCTGCCCTTGACTGTGTACTTACTTGGCATCAGGGTCCTCTACATCCAATTTGATTTAGTTTTTTGTTCAAGGCCTATCCATCATTTACTTGATAATGAAGATAGTTTAGACTTTTGTAGCAGCAATTTTTGCCTACTTTACCCAAGAGCCCTCTCCTATTTTTACGTGCTAATAGAAATCTGATTTTCTTTGGGAATCCACTATTCTCCCACGCGATTCAGGATCAATTCTTAATACTAAGTCATATTTTTTTAGAAGAGAAGCCTTTCAGTACTCATGAACTACCTCCTTTCACCCCACTTAAAGACATCTATCCATTGAAAACAAAATAGTAATATTTTTGTTAAAAAACATTAAATTCTGAATCAAAAATGGCTTCATTGCTACTGTATACATATGTCCAAAGCAAACTTTGGGCTTACAAATGAAGATTTTACTCGAAAAACAGCTGTTTAATATTTATAGTTGTATTTTTACCTAGGCATGAAACAGTCAGAAAACTATTTTACTTAGTTATGCCCCAATTGCCTCTGGTATAGATTTTAATTATATAATAATATCAAAGAATCCACCCCACTCAAAATGTGTGTGTGTATAAAATTTCATAGACAGATTAACATAATTATATATGCCAGATGGAAAAGTTCCATTATTTTATGAAGTTTTATGGCTTTATTAAATGATAATCTTGTTTACCAAAAATTTTAAACTGCTGCATTTTTAAAACTTTATAAATGTGATACACACTATTGCAGATGTAATTTTCCCCTTTGCCCTCCTCTACCCAGGCCTCGCCCCTGTTCCCTCTGGCCATCACCACACTGTCGTCCCCGTGTCCGTGGGTCATGCATGTATGTTCTCTGGCAAATCCCCTCACCTTCTTTCATCCAGTCTCCCCCCAAGTTCCTCCCCTCTGACAGCTGTAAACTGCTGCATTTTAGAGGCACGTTTCCCTTTTCCTTGTAGAGCCAGGATAACAGACACACCTGTGTTATGAGGCCCTAATTAAGAATACAGTTAGTGCCACTGGCTTTTCTGAGAAGGTTTTAGAAACACTCCTTGACCATGCTAGGTTTGGAAGCGCAATGACCGGTGTAACCCAAATAGACACTGAAGTCTCAAAGAGGCACTTAGGGAAAAACCTGAGAAACTCAGAGGTAGTAAATCACTGCAGCCGTGGGGGCCATTCCTCTTCAGAGTTCTATAAAGAAGCAGCGTGCAAAGCAGCAGACCAGGCGGACAGGGACATGTGAAAACTCTTGTGCACCGAGGATACATGCTAACCCCACACTGCCTGAGAAGCAGCAATGCTATCATTTTGACCATCGGTCCCTTCGATTCTATTTGGTTGCATAGCTCACAATTTTGAATGTTCTCACAAAACAAAAAGAAGAAATCTTTTACTTACTCTTTATTCGTGCTCATTCCACCATACATGGCAATGAAAGAGATGCACGTTTCAGAACTCTCCATGGAACTGGAAAGTAGGAACAGGCGCAAGACCCAGCTCGAGCGTAACCACAAACGCCATTTTCCTTCTGCCTTAAAGCTGTTCCCAGGAGACCTTTTTATTCCCCTCAACCAGTTCCAGGTGGTACCACTCTGCTGACGCCTAGTGCCCAGGAACACCTGTGGGAGTTGATGGGCGGAATTCTGGGGAAAGAAGCTGTGGGTAAATAGGCAGAAGCAGCTAGTGACACGAAGCTTATTACTGGAATAGCCAGGTTACTCTGGAAGGAGTCCGATCCATGGTTGAATTCTTCTGAGGATGATCTGGCCACCCTTCACCCAGTGGTTTTTCCCCAAAATCACAGATGGCCCTCTGGTGGTACACTTACTTTCTCTTCTGGGGAGAAAGAGATGGAAGGAAGGTATTGGAAACTCTAAATGCAGTGGCTGTCGCTCAGATCTCACTTAGCAGTGCCACGGCCACGTCTTCCACTGGACTAATAGGTAACTCCACGTGAATAGCCCACTGGTGTCAGTCCAAACCTGAATCAATTACCAGCATACTCAAATTAAGATGAACCCTTAGTTATCCAAAGTGGATAGCTCTAAGAATGTTTGACTCAGGGAGTCTTTATACAGGTGTGGGCAGTTGCAGGAAAACTATAAGGGGTAATGCAGTAACTCAGAAACTCAAGGCTACAACAGCTGAGCCCTTGGAACTACTAGTCCTGCAGAAAAAAGAGAGGAAATGTTTAATGGAATCCAGAAGGAGAGTTTCACTGGAAAAGGCCACTGACAGAAACAGTGACAGTTTGTCAAGGGAAACACCCAGCCCAAGGTGAGCCTCCCTGGAGGGACTGAGAATATATTCCCCACCCCCTGTCATTTCTCATCATTGACTGAACCCAACTGGAAGCCAACTGTATTTCATATAGTTCAGCTGCCTGGAATGTGTGAGAGGTGGATAAAGGTGGGAACAGATCTGAAAATCAGCGGCATGCTGCCTTTTTGCATTCCAAGTTGATCGTCATCGAGTATGAGCCAGTTTTCCGAGTAGCACCATGGTTCACCCCGTTGTATAAATCAGAACCCCATTCTTCATCCCTGTTCCTGCCATCATTTTCACAACATCAATTCTCTGCAAATATGTGATCCCAAATCCCCATCCCTCTGTTTATGAAATATTTATGTTCATTCCATTTTTCTCATATCACTACTACTTCTCTTCACAAGACTCTACTCTCACTCCCCTCTGCCATGTCTTAGCAGCATCTATTACTTTCAGAAATCACTTTCTTCACTTCTTTGGTTTTCGAATCTCCAAGAGGACTTTGTTCAGCACTCTACCTCCAGTATCTAGCACAGGGACTGGCATGCACAGTGTCTTAATAAATACATGGTGAACACATGAATTAGTGCGGGCTTTCAATACTTAGTAGCTAAACATTACTGCTAGGCATTTTTCGGCAGTCTCCTTTGCTGCCTTCAGT